>JACEII010000013.1:899954-925653 GCA_014332785.1 Antheraea mylitta | reverse complement strand
TATCGGATAATTTTCCAAACTATTTCAGTTCGATAAAGGAAAGAAACAAAACCCTTCCATTTCCATGTGTAAGCGTGTATGAATGCACGTGCGTGGGGGTGATATGTGTACTGTTGCTGCAGTGATGTAAGATTTTTTGTCACTGTATCGCGCGAGCAGCGCACTCAAGGGCTCCACGCCGAGGGAACGGACCTAGGCTTGACCCGCCGCCGACAGGGGCCTAATCTGGTGTGCGGGAGCGAAATTTACCCCTAAACCACGGCGGTGTGAGGAAGCGTGTTATTTTTTCTGTACAACTAGTTAAAATTGATTATAGTCAGTCGAGTAGTTTAATTTAAGAAATAGTCATTGGATATCTCCATGTCCAAAGTCTGAAGTGATAAGTCGTTTCGCAAGTCTAACCTTTTGCGTTAATACGTAAGTACCCCCGAAATATTTCAAATATACGTAGACCGGTAGCGCGGTGAAGCTGTTAAGACCTTGCTTGGTCAATAGCGTATTCAGTTCGGAAAAAAAAAGCCTAATATAATAATATATGATATCTACTAATAATATGACCCGAAAAACTGTTTTATTTTTCAGCAATTCGTGCACATATGGTTACTAATTTTAATTGCAAACAATATTGATATTGGAGAAAATCATTCTTAAGAAACCTGGTGCTGAAAAATTTGCTTGTAATACCATAGAATGTGTAAAAAGTATATAAACTTCCATGGGCATTGTAATTTAAAAAAAGCTTCGCGTTAGGTTATCGACGATACGTAACGGTCTAAAATGTTCAAAGAATTTTCAGTTCAACAAAATCTTATGATTATGCGCACAATTTTAGTTTACCTTCATTTGTTCGTCAGTCTGTATATTTGTTAATCAATAATCATTTATTAATTAATGTTCTACTACCTACTTGTATAGTGTACATTAACATAAGTTGTATAGAATAAGTATATATTTTTTTATATCAAAGGCGGCAAACGAACTGGTGGGTCACCCGATGTTAAGTGATCACCACAGTTCATAGACACTAACAACACCAGAGGAGTCGCAAGTGCGTTCCCAACCTGTATATGGGTGAGGGGGAAGGGAAGGAGGAAGAGAGGTAGGGCCTCCGGTGCACTCACTGACCGAAGGAAACGCAACAATGCAATGTAAAAGCTCAGCGTGGTTGTGCCATCTATTATTTAATTACTAGTTATTAATTACTAATCGAAATTTTGGATAAATATCTTATATTCTCTCAATTCCAGAGGTTAAATACCTTATTTTATATTAATACTAGCGGGCCCGGCAAACGTCCCACCCTGATTATAAATAAAATCCTTGACAAATTATACCAAAACGTTCCTCACGAATCACTTTATCCACTGGTGAAAACCGCATGAAAATTCGTTGTAGGTTTTGAGTTTATCGCAAACAAATAGACGCAATAGGGAATTTTGTTTTATTTATACTGTGTAATGATAAATTGTGACTAGATCTGTAGTCACTGCATTCACTTGACTATTTTTTTTAGTAATATAAAGAATCACATGTTTGTTGCGCAATATAGTTGTCTTCATGATGTTTCTGGTGTTGGCGGTGGCTCTTTTAGCAAATCCATTACGTCACTTTGAGATCTTCCTCGGTCAATGGAGCATCAGTGGACCTGGACGTGCTTTTCGCATCGTGCCAATGCTTGATGGTAAATTATTGTATGATTTACTAGCCCCTGCCCGCGACTTCGTTCGCGTAGTAATAGTTACTTTGGGCTAAGGCTCAAGAGGAAAAAATCCCGATTTTGAAACTTTTTTATTGGTGCTCCGCTCCTATTGGTCTTAGAGTAATGATATATTAATTATCGATACTACTTTATCGATAAATGAGCTATATAGCACTGATAGATTATTTTTTTTATCGGACCAGTAGTTCCTAATATTACCCCCTACAAACTCACAAACTCGCAAACTTTACTTCTTTAATATTAGTATGGATGTGTAAACTATTTTGCATCTTATCTATTTTATATCCTATTTTCGAATAGTCGCCTGGAACCTACTAACCTCAAGATAAATACTTGTCGTCAAAGCTTATCGATATATTTCTGGAAGTTTACTTTCAACTAAGCCAATTCTTGAACGTAAGATGTTCATCAAGATTCTTGTCACAGTGGAGCATTAAATAAATCAAGACAGTTTTTTTTTCGAAATGACTACGCTATTGACCCAGCAAGGTCTTAACACCTTCACCGGACTACTAAGGCGAGCGCTTAAGGCACTCAGCCGATTTTATTTTGGCAACCAGCTCAAGGATGCACGGCACACCTCGGCTTGGCTGTTGCCTGTTGCATGCAAAATCGCGACCTATCTTAGCTAACCTAGCTAACTATTCATATATGTATGAGTCGTTGAAACGTATATGTGTACCAAGCATAAACGCCTCAACAACTCCTCCATATATTTATTATTGGAAAATTGACAGTTTTTCAGTTCGATAAGGGAAAAAAAAGTAAACCCTTCCACTTTCATGTGTAAGCGTGTAGGCGTGCACGTGTGTGGGGGTGATCGTGTAGTGTTGTAGCGGTGATGTAAATTTGTGTGTCACCGTATCTCGCAAGCAACGCACTCAAGGGTTCGCTACCGAGGGATCGAACCTAGGCTTGAGCCGCTGCCGTGGGAGGCCTAATCGGGTGTGCGGGAGCGAAATTAACCCCCCAGACCACGGCGACGTAATTTGTGGTTACGCGGGCGTGGGCGTGGGCGTGAACACTCTCTGTTTCGAGGGACAGGCTGGTACTGATCGTTCGCTGACGTGATTGAATCAGGAGGGTCGGTAAAAATGCGTCGCGAACGTCATTTATAACGCGCAGCGTTAGGTACGGGTTCATAGTTTGCGGCGGATACCACTAACGGACTGGGATCAAGACAGTGTGTTTTTGTGTTATATTTTGATGATGTTTTTTTTGCGCTTATTATTTCGTTGGATAGGCAAAATGTTTGATTTTTTAAGAAAAATATTACATGGTAATTGTAGGAAATCAGATCTTATGTTTTGCAGGCATCGGCATAGCAATATGTATAAATGCAGTTGTGAGAGCAATTAATTGTTGTACGATAGCCGCAATAGCCGCGATCTACGTGACACATTCTGTTGCTGATGCTAAACTTCCCTTCACTTACTGTCGGTAAGAATGCAAGCAGTTTGAATTTTTTTAACTATAGAGCTGTTTGTCTTTACGGCTTCTCCAAACATTTGATAATGTCATTTTCACAAGATAATACAAAAGTTTTCTAACAAAATGGTACAAGTAAACTTTATATTTTCAAAGTTAATATCTGGAACTATCGATTCGAATTTAAGAACTATTTTACTACCTAATAAAAAGCTTAATTTTGGCCGATGAGTTTATATTATTTTTATTATACAATTTTATTATAATTAAAGGGGACAAAACAGAAAATTGTTAGTATTATTAGAAACGTTAAAATTATGTCAATGTATTTAGTTCACTTATTCACATGCCTTTTCTGAAATATCTTACATATAAGACTAAATGTGGCGTTTAGTACAGAAATTTATCTGATTAACTATTAAAATTTAAATAACACATACGTTAATTTCTGTTCATCAATAGCTATACATTATTCTAAATAAGTTCGTTAAAAAATTCTAGAGTTTGGATAAAATGTAACCCCATACTTAGTTTCTGAATTTAATTATATCGTCGAAAGATCTTAAATACAAGATTGATTAAACTGTCATTTCAGAGATTTCGAACTACGCGCGTATGAACCAGTGATAAAAGAACTGAAAACCATAACGTTAAAAGAGGTATTTACACCAAAATATAAACGGTGTTATTCCAAAAAAGTTAAATACGTATTGAATACTTGCTTTAAAAAGGTTACGTTTTAAATGCGCCGCGCTCGCTGAATGTTCGCCATCTTGCTCTTTCGTCTCTCTTTGGTTAAGTTAGGTTAGACTTGCGAAAAAGGATAACGCAAACTTGCCTCGAGTGAATGCGGTGCATTTAATACGAAACCTTTTTAAAGGAAGTATTCAATACGTATTTAACTTTTTTATAATAACATCGAATATATCAATCTCAACATTAAATAGGTATCTATTTATAAAAATATTTTTTTCAGTCTCGGTTCTCATTAGTGAGTGGAGTACTCGATGAAGAACAAGATATGCCCTTCAACTTCATGCCAACTTCAACTGTAGGGTTATATGACAGAGCATGGAGAAACGTTTCCAAAATGAGGTCCTTTATTTTTTAGTATTTGTAATCAGATCTAAGTATAGAATATTGATTGTTTATTAAAATTTCAGATACAATAAAATTAAACCCAAAACGGTTTCACACAAAATAGCTGTTTGTAGAGAGACTTACTCAGGATTGTATCCCCCTATGTTCAGTACACCCGCATATAATTTTTTCTAGTACGTATTATCCTTGTTATCAAATATTTATAATAACAAATTCATCTTGAGGTCTTCATAAATTCTTAAGATATTTCTCAAATTCTTTAGATTATGATTTGTGACCTTTTTGGGATCAATCAATCAGAATATACGCAAGTATCTGAGAATTTCTCTTCCGTTCTATATAGAATGTAATCATTTTGTTGTGCTTTTATAAAAAAACAAATGCGATAACCCAGTAAACATATAACCTTATTTTAATATGAGACATAATTTTTCTGCAATATCTAATTAAATTCATATGTTTATTGCAAAATTCAAATCTAAAAAATTCACGAGATATTTGAATAATAAGTAGTAATCACACTTTTAATAACAATAGAAGCGCATGTTCCCAGATTTCATTGTTTGTGAAAAGCGAATGAACCATTATGTCATTTTTATTTAACTCACAATTCACAAGATTCATTGAATTAAAATATATCATGTTGCTTTCAGCGTGGAGGTTGTACAATTCCGTTCGAATTTCAGCTTTGGACAATTTAATATGTCATTGGTAATAAGTATTGTCATTACTTGGCTCGCACTATGGATGTTTATGATCGTTGAGAAATTATTATATGGTAGAGTACGTAAAACATATAATGTGGTGATGCGATATAACTTTTAATACGTGTTTTTTTTTATTATACCTACATAAATATGTATGCATAGAACATTAATTAGTAAACCAGAAGAAGAAGAATTATAGTTGTATCCTAATCCTAACTTATGTAAATAAAACACATACAATTATAATCCTATGTTATAAAACAGGCTTAGAGTATTTAGAAATTCAGAAAAAAGTTGAGTGTGTCGTAAAGTATGTGTATACGATAGAAGTGGAACCTTTGTTTTACAGGAAAACATTTTAATAATAAAAAATACAACAAAAAGTCAACGTCACTCGGTCTTCCCAGGCTGTTACGCATTCACGTATTGACAGCGTCCGACGTCGCTTAAATTCGTTGATTGAACGAGACCACGTGTTTTCAACACTCTACCCAACAATCTTTGCCTCCCCAAATTTTTTTTTACCAAAAGAAGTTGCGTATCAGAGTTTCAAAACCTTACCATAAGAGTTTCACTTCAAAACAATTTTCCTCATTTAGAAACACAATCTAAATTTGTTGTATGTGTCGGCCCTGTGTTTTGTAACTACACTTCCTAGGTTGCTGCTATCTTCCACCCTCGGGGTAAGACTGTGTGTCCTACATATGCCTTTTCAATATTTATTTCAGCTCATTTGGAATAACACGCATTCATGGTTTTTGTTAGTAATACCCTGGTTATGGGTTACATTGCTGGCTGTTGTTGGAATTTCGAACTTCATTATGATGCATAAAACTTTGAGAAAAGTTTTCGGAATGGGTGTTAAAGAAGTGATTGCTGTATGTATCTAAGTTTTTTGTTTCTGTGTTTATCACTACATACTATAAAACAAATTCTTTTGCTACATTTGTATGTCTGTGTGTTCGCGATAAACTTTAAAACTACTGAACAGATTTTCATACGTTTTTCACCAGTAGATAAAATGATTTATGAGAAAGATTTCGGCGTATAATTTATGAAGTTTTTTATCATCTGGACGGGATAACGTCCGCCGAGCCCGCTAGTATCATATGTCTAATGATTTTAAGCTGTGATATTACTAGCATTTATTCCATGAGTTCGCTCGCGTTAATGTAGATTTGAACCATCTTTCGGGAATAGTACTTTTATCAGAATGAGAAATACCTTGTCATATTCTGCACCCCTAACTTGTGCAAATTTTATTGATGATCGGTTGAACTACCCATAATTGTGAGGTGTAACAAACAACACATTCGTACGCCTAATATTTGGTACTATATTTTTTAACTAGCTGACCCGTGCAACTTCGTCTGCACCAAATTGGTTATCACTGGATTCAATTGTATTTTTAAAAGCGATAAAATTGAATAAAACTGACACCCGATTGCAGCCACAACTACCGTTTCCAATTGTGAATCCTAACTATCCCCGGTCTCACTCAAACATATACCCAGATTATATGTGATTTTTTATGTAAAACATCTATTGGCGCACCCTAAACTTAAATCGGCCATGGCGACGTTCGTGGTGATTACACACAAGCTTCGCACTATTAACGACCCTATCAGTAAAGCATAAGATTCAAATTATTTTTCTAAACTATTATAATAAAGATGAATCGTAGTATTTTTGTATGTTAATTACGAATAAACTCAAACTACTGGACGGATTTCGATAATTCGTTTACCATTAGAATGCTACATTATCCCTTAGTAACATACCGGATTAGGCCTCCCACGGCAGTGGCTGAAGTGCGTTGCTTGCGCGATACGGTGACACACAAATATACATCACTGCTACAATACTACACGATCACCCCCACACACGTGCACGCTACACGCTTACACATGAAAGTGGAAGGGTTTACTTATTCCCCTTATCGAACTGAAAAACTCTACTGAACTGAAAAATATATGGAGGAGTTGTTGAGGCGTGTATGCTTGGTACACATATACGTTTCAACAACTCATACATATATAAATAGTTAGCCAGGTAAGCTAAGATAGGTCGCGATTTTGTATGCAACAGGCAACAGCCAAGCCGAGGTGTGCCGTGCACCCTTGAGCTGGTTGCCAAACTAAAATCAGATAAGTGCCTTAAGCGCTCGCCTTAGTAGTCCGGTGAAGCTGTTAAGACATTGCTGGGTCAATAGCGTAGACATTTCGAAAAAAACCCTTAGTAACATAGGCTATATTTATTTTTTAGAAAAAAATTGGGATTTCTACTAAAATTTCAATAATGTAATCAAAGGTATGAAAAAAATTTGGAATAAAATGTATTTCCTCGCATGCGCCCCGATAACTATGAATGATAGAACAAAAATATGTTCTACAATATTAAAGAACATATTATTATCTATAATAAAACCTCGCGGCAGCATACATATGTCTACCTATTGTGACTATGTCACTATAACTACATTTTTGAAATAAATCTTAATAAAAACTATACCATGCGTAAAAGACTATGTTATTCATGTCTATATATTAATCCATATCCAAATAAATTATTTTTAAACTAAGACTGTTTCAGTACCTGTAGATAACTTTTTGAATTATTAAAATCGGCCATTACATTCAAAAGATATTGCGAGTTTTAAAATGTCAATCTAAACGAAATACGCGGGCACACAAAACGCAGTCTTTGCACTATTAACGAAATACCTACTCAAAAACCTTTACAACCCTACTTGTATAATTGTACGATTCAAATTGTTTCTATTTAATATTATGTAACGTTACAATAATGGCAGAGAGACGCGTGGATAGAAATGTTTTGTCGTCAACGTCGACCGATTCATGTCCGATCTCACCAAAGTTAAGCAATGTCGGGCGTGGTCAGTGCTTGGATGGGTGACCGCCTGGAGATATTGCGTGATGCTAGCTTTTTACGGGTCAAATTAATCTTCAGTAATTTTTTTAATGTATAGGTATATGTATTTTTTATATTTTTAAATTAGGTGTAATATAATATTTTTATAATATTACGGAATTAGTTTTTTTAATCTTACTAATATACATATACACTGGCCAAAGTCTGACCTAGATAGATTTCAATTACATGTTTTTATTTTTAAAAGAGAGGAGACTTATTTTCTGCATTAGGTCGAGAAGAGCTGCCAATGATGATGATGATGAAGATTATGGTTTTTTGTGACGTTACATTTCCGAAGCTACAGGTTATAATACGAACTTTGCACTATTGACGAAGTACTCAAAAACATCTGCAACTCTATCTGTATAAACATAACATTCAAATTGCTTTGTCGAACACTCGTCGTACCAGTATTACACGGCATGCACAGAAGACCTTGCGCCCTTTGACATACCGCCAAACACACCGCGCTTGCACCTTTCACTGATTTCTTTGTTACTATTTAATTAGATAATTGACTGTCTCGGATTAAACTACGCATTTTTAACGCTATTTATAAATTATGAAACACCGTTCGCAGTTGTGAATGTAACCAGTGTTTTAATTGAAAATATGTCGGACAGCGATAATTTCGGAACTGAAAGTATGCACCCTTCTACAAAGAAAGTAAAATCACACTATGACATATATCTTGATAATGCTATATCTAATACTTTTATAACATACTTCAGTTATCATCGACCAATTTTCACAGTATTAACCAGCTATTCTAAATTTGAAACCCTTGCGTTTTATGGGACAAAAAGTATCCTGGATGTAGCCTTGTAATATCAGTTGTCACTGTGTTAATTTTTGCTTCTATATGGATAACATAGTCTACCTTGATTAAAATTTCCAAAAAATATTTAATGTACAGATTTCGACTTGTTACAATTTTAATAGTATAGATTAGTTATTAACAATTTTGTGGACGTTTTCGAAGCAGTTGAAATTTTTGAACAGAATTATTATGTAGTCGTAGCCTAGAGGTAAAGTTGGCGACTCTATACTATTCTCATGACCGACGGGGAGACGGTTCGAACCCCGTCATTTTTTTTGGTTATTTGTTTTTTTTTTATGTAGCCTATATAGCTTGAATTTTTAACTAATCTGTCTGCTGTAAATAGCACAAAGGAAAATTACCAAAATCCATTAAGAATCTCATGAACTACAAATTTTTTACTTTCGTCCGTTATTCTGGAGAACTCCTTGCGTTTTATGGAACAAAGAGTATCCTGGATGTAGTCTTCTAATATTAGTTATCACTGTGTCAAATTTCGTTAAAATTGGTTCAGTACTTTCAGAGTAATTCGGGTTTATATTCTAGACTTTAATCCTTTATCCTGGAGAACCCTTGGCGTTTTATGAGACAAAAAGTATATTTGATGTAATCTCGTAATATTAGCTATCACTATGTCAAGTTTCGTCAAGATTGGTTCAGTAGTTTCAGAGTGATGCGTGTGCATAGGGACAGACAGACAGACAGACAGACAAAAATTTTAAAAAGATTATTTTTGGCTTCTACATCGATAACATAGCCTATCCTGATTAAAATTTTCAAAAAATATTTAATGTACAGATTTCGACTTGTTACAGTTTTATTATAGTATAGATAGATATATAGATTATGACATGTCTCTAAGACAAAAATAGTCGAAGCTTATTTCTCCTCAACATTTGTACAAATATGTTTCTTATATTAGCTGTGTTTGCATGTTACATAGGGTGTCATCACGATATTTCTTTTACCAAAAGCTCCGGCTCACTTCAGCAATTTGTACCTATGTTCTTCTTACGTATCCACGTGGTGTCCACCATTCATAATAAGTTGGTAAATCCAAGTATCTTATAAACGACTTTTGAACGGTTTTTCATTTCATGTATATATCTGAATGCTTCAATTTGTTTGCTTTCTAGTCCATATCTGATGCATTAGAAGTAGCCCTCTATATTCACTCGTCAAGTGTTGGAACAGAACTCATACACGGAAAGGGATTAAATCATTATGGTAAATATGTATAATGTTTTTGGATTAAGACTATTTCCACTCGCTTCTTTGATCGTTAAAAAAGCAAAGGCTCAATCAAAAACAAAAAATAACCATCTACGAAAATTCCTACATCGAAAAGCCCTACGTTAAGTAATTTTGACAGGATTGAGCCTCAAAAGAAGTGCATCTTCATTATACATATATAGAGGTTTATTAATTGATAATTACTTGGGTATGTATATAGTGTTTTATCCGTTTTTATCTCGTGATTTACTCTTATCCATAATATGTTATATATATATGAAAATTTTGGTATAAATATGTAAGATTGACAAACTGCAATGACCAACGACTAAAGATTTTCTTGTAGGTTTTTATATTATCCATTTAACTATAAGTCATCACTAGGTGCCCTTGGAATTAAAATATATAAGAGCGACCTTTAACAAATTAAAATTTTTTGAGATAAAATTTCATGAAACATATTTCTAGCTTAAAACTAAAATCGTAACTAAAGACAAATAACAAAATTAAAGATTCAAATTTTAACCATTTCTAGAGATTTTGAATACCCAAGCCACTCTAAAACACTTAAAACGTGATAATCTAATATATTTGCATATGATTCCATTTTCCACCACCTTAATTTATTAAAATATACACTACATTGTTTTCTATTACAATTATTTTCGAGGTTTTTCGGCATACGTTTATACAGATTCTTGCTAAATCATAATTAGAATATATTTTCAGCAAATGGTCATATCGATCCATATTTGAACGGTGAAAATGTCTGGCATTCCGGATTAATTCTTCTGTTGACGGCTTTACATGCTATTGGTGCTGCTCTATGTGCGCTTGTTGACTGCATTCAACCCGTATCAGAAGGAATTAATAGTATGCATGAAAGTGAGTGTTTTATATTGTCTACAATTTTCCATATTGGGTTGATTACACTTTATTTATATTGTTTCAGATAATCTATGGGTAATACCTATGTACTCTAAATGTACATCGATAGGTAGTTATTCACATCTAATGTAAGTTTTAAGCACGTTAAAATATGTTTCAATAATAACTGAATGAGCAGCTTGTATTTACTATTGTGTATAACTTTCATTTTTAGGTCGACACTTATATTTGGAGGTTTGATGTTCTCCTACATGAGTGTTGCGTTTATTCTGCTTAAAACAGCTCTGCATACAATTTTTGAATACAGGGTTAAATTGGTGTAAGAAATGTTTTTCGTTTCAAATTATCATTTAATTTGATTAAATACTTAATTTCACAATACAACAAATTCATTTCAGATTCATTGAGCAAATCGTTGTCGGTGGATTGATTTTAATTTGTATGGCCTTGAGTTTGTTGTTTGCTACAAACGTATGTTACTTTATTTAATTTTAACTGACATATATATATCATAATTGACAGTAACTCGGAGTAATTTCGCCCATTATGAGTTTTTAATATACATTTCATAAAAAAGCTTAAGTAAAGAATCTGTATTATCGCATCAACTGAAAATCAAATAATAGAAGTGTTTTACTTTCTAAGCAATACTTATATCACACTCTCTACTAGAAGTTCGTACATACATACATCATTGGTTTCTAACTCTAGTCCGGTGAAGCTGTTTAGACCTTGCTGGATTATAGCGTAGTCAGTTTGAAAAAAAAAAGATTCCTTACTAACAAACGTTTGAAATAATAAATCGCGGTTTTTCTTACTAAGAAGAAATTAGCGGTAAACATTAAATTTATATAATAGTTAATTATGGATAATTATATTATTTGAATAATAAATATCATGTATTATGTTGTTAGGGTGGAATTGCTTTATTAGAGAGTGTAGACGCCATAATGTCTGGTGTAGCCGTTCCACTAGTTTGTGCTATGGAGTTAACTGGACTGATATACGTTTACCGCGGACATGATTTTATATCTGATATTAATTTGGCTACAGAAGATAACACCTGTTCGTCTCGTCTCAGTATACAATGGTATATAATACCTTTCATTTCGGTAGTGAGTATCTTCTATCATAAAAGTCAATCGTTATATGTTAATATTGTAGTTTATTCTAGTTTGTGTATGTATAGTTGTAACTACAATCGATTATCAAAGAGTATTATACTAACGAAATAAATTGCTAACTTTACCGCGTTCCAGAAACATTACATTGTGTAAATTAGCTCATTACATTTTTGGAAATTCTTCAGTATATTATTCCTATCTACGGTTGAATAAACGGTTCTTTTATTTTATTTTTCATTACTGGCAATCCAAAAAAATATGGTTACACACTCTTTGATAATAAAACTATGAAGGGAATAAGTAAAAACTGATGTTTCGTAGTTGCCCATAAAAAATAATAAAATGTAACTAACAATATATATACTGTAGAGTTTTAGCGAAATACTGAATTGTGTAATATTGAGATCAATTTTTCCATAGCAAATTCTTAAGCTTAACAAGCAAAATCTTGTTTTACTTAAAAAAAAACTAAGATTATAAGATTTAAGACGCGTTTCCAAACTAAAGTATTATTTTACGTTCAGGTCACGTTAATTATTAAAATAACAGCGTTGGTGGATGCAGAAATGCCCTCAATATCAATGTATCTGGCAATAGCGCCGTTGGCAGGCGTCGTGATGGCGGTACCTTTTCGTGCTTGCCACAATATGTACGCTTTCCTACGATCCACACCGCGCCGCGGTACTTAATTTTCTGTAAGTATCGTCTCATTGGTCATATTACACTTATAAAGTTATTTATTTAACGAAATTGATCATCATTCATCACACAATTATTTAATGGGGGTGGATTCACGTCAAGAACCTCATTCTCAAGGAGCCGCATTATTTGGTTTCTTTACCCCCGTTATTGCCGGTATTAAAAAACAGAGATGTATAGTAGTACCGCAAAGCTTTTATTCCACCCCTGATGCCTTCTTACACCTTTTGGCCGGATGAGCTAGGACTGCCCTACCGGCACTATATTTCCTCCCTCGACAGGTGTTGGCCCCTGGTAAAGGGCTCCAATTGCAGTCTGAGGAGTCAAAATGTAGGCCCCTCAGGGGGAGTGGGTGTTAGCCCCCTTGACTTACTATGGAAATTGCATAGGCACAATGCACCTCCACCACGTGGGCATGTGGAGTTTACACTGTCAGGGCGACGGACATAGTAACTCAAGGTTAAGGATACAATGGATCGCTGGGACAAAAAACATATGTTCGGTTGAGCTACAAGGAATATAAAATATACACACTTAGGTATATGACATTAATGTTGCATCAGGTTACTATATTCAGCTTTGCTGCGTTGGAAAATCTTCCTATTTCACACGCGAACAACTTGATGTAGTCCCAAACCCTAAAGTGGCTATATAATAACACGGTAACTGCGTCGTGTCCGATGTGGAGGTGATACTCACTTCATGTCGTTACTAGGGATGAGCAATTTGTCTGTAAAAACAGAAATCAGCGAAGAAAAAAGAAGTTATTCAAAGAAAAAACTATCCGTACGGCTTACAACTTTGATAATTTTCTAGTCTCTAGCTAGTACATGCAACGTTCTCAAAACGTCGATGTTATCAAAATCAAAACATCGATGTGTCGATATTATCGACATCCAACCATCGATGAATATCGATCATCCCTAGCAGTTATGTTATTGATGGGTATGTTGGAAAGGATAGTAAGCAGGGAAGGATTAGGACTTGCCCTCACGGATACTAACTACAATCCTACCATAAAATAGTTACCATTTCATTTAAATTTTACATGTATGACCTTTTCAGAAAATACTTCCTGGTATTAAGAGCTTCAAGCGGACTTCGGTGAACTTTGAATGTGAATTAAAAAGAAAATAAAATTGTTAATAACTATTGATGAGATCGCTTATCTGATATATTAAGTATTTTAATTAATTTCCAATGACAAGAACAAGTCAAATGACAATTTCTGAGATATGTTAAAACGACGGTGTAGGCAGGTATAGTTCTGGCTAAACTTTTTTTAGATGCCAAAACACAACGTATAGAGAGACAACTTAAATATAAAAGATATGCAAGTTCTAGATTACTATAATAATGTTTGCTTCGTATACACTCTTGATTATATTAGACGCAAGTCTGCACTTACGGCTACATTCAGAGTGGCCAAAAATATAAACGAGGACTGTAGAATTGTTATAGAACCCTTCACGTATCAATAATTATATAACTATGCGACAAAATACTTTGCGTATAATATAACGACACTAGTGAAACACGATAAGTTCAAACTAAAGTTAAAGTTTATTCTCGACTTTGTTAGGTTTTGGTTTACTGGAACTTTTATAACCCTGATATATGTATAGATTTTATTTCACTTGTTTTATTTGTAGTCATGTTCCACATTTGCTGCGTAGTTTTTTAAATTACTACACATAAGACGCAGTCTTTAAATATCATCTGTGATATTTGATTGAAGAGGGCGTTACTTTGCGGAAATCCATCATTAAATTTATAGTGGACGCTACTTTGCACGTCACGGAGCATCAGATCGATGTTGACTTTTCGCAGAGGAAGTGCAAAGTAGCGTCCACTATAATATTTTATCATCTGTGACATAATAGTGGGAATAAAACTCTCTAACAATATTCTAGTTATATTTTTTTTTACGAAATAGAGGGTACGACGCATGATTTGCATAGTGTGTATTACCTCCACACGAATTGACTGCAATCTAATAATATTGTCTTAGATCGTGCTGTGCATCTATACAACTAGTCAAATTAGAAGTTATCACCATCGACAATACACTATATATCAATTCCTAAGTAAGGGTTTTATAAAAAAAGAAGACCAATTGAAAATAAATGTTTAATTTTATCAATCATTTAAAATATTTATAAATAAAAATCTTTGTACAATGCATGAATATGCGTCCACATGACTATCGATATTTAGTTTTTTGTGATGGACACAAAAAACCCACAGACGCGAAAAATAACATAAGTTTTGAACGGTTTATGCTTTGATATACATTATTTACAAGAGACCAACTATCCACAGTTCCCAACAATAGCAATATGAATTCGAGAGTCGCCTACCGAGAGAACTAACCCATTAGGAACGCTCCATTCCATTTAGCAGCCAGATGCATGAACAATTACTACTTGTAACCTATTTCATGATTAAATTAAAATATCACAATATGTACACATTTCTCTCAATATTAAATCTCAATAATATCAATTGACACAATAAAATTGTTATTCATTCACTGGTTCTATGAAGACAAACATGAAAATGAGCTTGCCTAAGAGGCAATAACGGGTAGAATCACATAATATTATTACAAAGGTTATTTAATTCCATAATCGTCAAAGGGGAAGTAAGAGACTCGACACCAATATTGCTTTTAGCAGATTTACAAATGTCACATTTTAAAATACCACAACATCTAATAACATTCTAATAACGAATAACGCAATTATTATTTAGTATTCGATATCTATTGGCCGTCCACAATATTAATACTATAAAGTAATTTACTATAATCTGCATAATTAAATTCATTCCGTTCACAATAGAATTCCAAGGCACTCGTGTAGCACTCATTTCACACACCACTTCCACTCCCTCGGGATCGTCAGCTTATCACTTTACCATCGACACGTCCGCTCTCTGATCGACATCTCTGTACATTAACACACTGGATAATGGTTTGCTATAACGAGTCAAGCGTTTGTTTGTCGCGAGCTGCCTTCGGAATTATATTCTGTGGGCGTTAGAGCGAGAAGTGTGGTTCTCGTCCGTCGAGTTGAGCGTTCAGGTAGTGGTGTGACGTCACGCGCGTCGCGCGGTGCGCCGTCAGAAGCGACGCAGTGCGGCGGCGGCGCCGGCGGTCGCCTTGCGCGTCGGTTGCACCGAGAGCGGCGCCACGAGCACGTCGCCCCCCGCCTCGGTGCCGCCTCCGCTCGCACCCATCTCCTACATACAATCAATTTTCAACACTCCGCTAAACTTATTCACTGTTCTGGATATAGATAAGCGTTAACAAATAACTATCTATAACATCGAAACAATTTAATAACTAACTAGCCTCTGCCCGCGACTTCGTTCGCGTGGAATAGATACACAAACACGCAGCAGTTCTCAAAAGGAAAAAACATCCCGATTTTGAAACATTTTTCATCTGTGTTCCGCTCCTATTGGTCTTAGCACGATGATATATGGCCTATAACCATCCTCGATAAATGAGCTATATAACATTGAAAGAATTATTCAAATCGGACCAGTAGTTCCTGAGATTACCACCTACAACGTCACAAACTTTACCTCTTTATAATATTAGTATAGATTTAGAGCAGCCAAAAAGATTCTTCTGATGTCGGCGGCAAGCACGAGCGTGTGCGTTTTTGGATGGTTCAGTAAGAGTGAGGGCAATCTTTGAAAGGTGATATTGTGGAGAAGGAAATTAGATTTTAGTTTTCATTAGTATCATTTTTGTGATGGATCCTGGTTAGAGTTTTCTGGCCACCCACCCATGCTCACGCTCGTGCCTGCTGCCGACATCAGGCGTTGGATAGGACGTTGCCCATATTAGCCTTCTTTTTATAGATTGCTAACAGAGTTCTCTGGCCCACGCGCCGACATCACAAGTGAGGTTTGAACCCACGCCCACATAAACATTAAACGTCATCTGTGTATTTACTTCAGTACGAACTATAAATATTTGATATTGTTACGTCTCCATCAAACTTATTTCCATTATCAAAACAAAATATGTAATTGGGATGACAACATGCACATTTTTTGTATCTTGTCTAATGATAGGAATAGGTAAATAGAACACGTAAATATTTTGTATTATTATTCTATTTAATTAATTATTTTTCAGTAACAATCGATTTTGATGTTTAGCGTCTACGAGGCATTCTGAAGTTGAACTATACTTTTTTAAAGATATTTGAATAACAAGTAAAATATACTAACGTTTATGTTGTTGCAGCTGGCGAGTCGCATTTGTGCGAGCTGCGACGCCGGCGTCAAGCTCGAGGTAGATCCGAATGGCGATATCATTGAAGACATCGCTCGCTTCAGTTTCGACGGAGTCTTGTTAAACGACAATGCACGTCCGACCTGCACATCACAACATATATCTATTCATTCTTATTTACTCCAACGGCTTTAATTCTTATAACGCCACTAATGTCTATATCATGAAAATATGATCCCATCACTTTCATGTTACTTACATGTTTTTTTAAATGAATATTATATGTATGTACATTAAAATTATTGAATAAAAACTTGTGATTCTGAATGTAGCGAACCAAATTCAACAAATTAATTTCGAAAATTATTAATTAGTATTAGTTGTTAGTATATTATATTAGTATTAGAAATAATCGTATAACACAAACTCCAGACACTATGGTAACATTTACACACAACAGTTGACCAACATTAGGAATTGAAATGGTATGAATTATGAAAACGATGACTTTAGGTATAGCACGCTCACGTGACATTGTTAATCACAAATGAATAGAAGCAAAGCGTTAACCTCAGACACTCACTCCTCGGACCTCGCTCCTTCTGAACGATCACTGATATAATCCCGGCTTCCATCACAATCAACGCTACAATGACATTCGCGAATCGCAGATTAAAAAGCCGATTATAACACGCGTTGTCCCTATGTATGGACGTGCACACATACTGATTGCTGTGTTTCCATGTTTACGCGTACATTTATGAACATCTTAAGTATATTTTAGTACATAGCCCCCTAAGTACATATTTTGCACAAGCAAGATCACAGCAAAATGACTATCTTTAAATAGGAAATTTAGTCGTAACTTAAACAAGAATGTGCATTTTTCTGTGTCGACATGACCTAAATATATCTTAGTATTAGTATACACAGGCAGCACTGTTGTTGCTGAAGTTTGGTTATCATTAATAATATAATAATACAAATGTATGACTATTCGTTACACTTTCACACCGTAACTGCTCAATCGATCATCGTAAAATTTTGTATACCCGTTAGTAGTATAAAAGAAAAGGACATTTGATATCGTTCACCCCGAAGCAGTGCACTATACCCGAGCGCGAGAAGCTAGTAACTCGCATACTCCAAATTTGTAATTCAGACAACCCGAGCACGAGAAGCTAGTAACTATCACATACTCCAAATTTGTTGTTCTGAAGTCGATATTTAGCCGTTTATGCTAATATAATTTCGCTTTCGCGTAATATGTAATTAGGGGAGTGGATGGTGAAACAAGTCGTCGGATACAAGTACCGATAAAGATCACAAGTAATCACAGTAATCAGTATGTAATGAACAATTAGTATGTTGAGGAGGGACGAAGTATGCGAGAGGAGTGTGGCGGAGCCGCGTCAGACCTGTGCGAGTAAGTGAGCGCGCAATACCCATGTGTCTAGCAGCCCGGAGCCAGGATCGGCGCGCAGCCACCCGCCCAGCCCGGCCAGCGCCTCCAGCTACAACACAACCGGCCCCACGCTCACTCTATATCCTCTACTCCTTTCCTTATCTCTCACCTCTCACACTCAATACCATTACACGATCAACTCTTACTACACTATTTACACTCTTACTACTCAAAAATTGAACTGAATGTTAGTTTAGTAAATTTTCTCTTTTAGTTCATATAACCATTATCCAGGTAATTCTGTTTTTTTTTTATATATGTAAACTACAATAATAAAATAACTCATAATCACCCAACACATATATATAATGTGTTATATTATGGATTATATTCGTATACTAGTCGCAAAATACATCTGAAAGTGCTTCGATGTCCAACTTTCCACTGTGTTAATGAGTATTTAATACTAGTGTACAAATGTAATGTAAAGTATTTACAAGTTCGATGTCTAAATATGAAAGGGCATTTCACTACTGATTTTAATATGTTATTTGAGACTGTGAATAAAATGAGTTAATTAATACCCTCAAAGAATAAGCGTAATATATATAACAAAACAAAAAGATAAGAAATATTCTTTTCTTTACATTTTGTACTGTATCTTTCAATATCTCCAAACAGCATTTGCTGTATCTGTGATGTCGTCAGATTTATGTATAGAATAATTTATATCGAAAATATTTGTATTATTATTGATTTTTCAAAACAGGAAGGAGTCGCATGGCGCCAAATTTAATGGTGAAATTTCAAAAATTCGTTTGTCTGTATGACCATATGAAAACTAGAATCGTCAGGGTGCAAGATAATACGGTATTTTTGGTTATTTTTACGGAGTTCCTTAATAAGTTCCGGCAAACAAATCGCTATTCACTGTACGCCATTTGTACAAAGCGACAGTAGGACGTGTCCCGTTTTATTTAGAAAAAGTGATATTTTGTTGGATTGTGGATAAATCCATGTTTCGTCACTTATTACTATCGCACACTAGATTGGACATTTCTTCGTTAAATGTAGTCCGGTAGATCAATAGCGTAGTCAGATCGAGAAAAAAAATCTTAGTTAAATCTTGTAAGCATGACTTGGTACACAAGTGACGCGACCCGTTTTCTGAGCCTCTGGTAAATTGTAAGAGGTTCAATGGGAACACGATTTTATACACTCAAATGTGTTTGAAGGACAGATCGTATCTAACTCAGGCTTATGTCTAAAAATGCCCGAATCTCCTGATATGCTTATCTATTTCGATCATACGGCGTGCGGTATCCATGTTTTCGTTTCATAGCGGTAAACAGACGACCAATCCGAAATTCGTCATGAGACTAACACGACCGTATTGGAATTCTGAAAACCAGGTATACGCTGTCAACTTGCATGGTGCTTCTTTATCAAACGCAGTTTGAAGGGGAACAACATTTTGCTGAGGTGTTAAACTAGACTTAAAAATATTAAATCACACAACGAGAATTATCTCGAGTTAAATCTATGGTACCATAGATAATTTTGTTTTTTTTTTTGGCATTTGCAAGCCAAAGAGTTCAATTTTAAGATGTCGTTTATAATTTTCTAATATTTTTAACGTTAGTGACCACTTCCAATGTATCCCTTACTTATATTCACTGATCTAAAGACTACGTTCCTATTGAGGTCGGTTATACTAGCGTTTAATTTCTGAAGATGTACTAATCATTCTTGATGTATGGTGAAATACACATGTTAGCTACTGAAATATAACATTCTGTATAAGAATAATATCTTATCTATGTCTTTAAACGAGCAATTCTTGTATATTTTTATATATTCAGGATACGGAAACGGCGTTATCTATAGTCGCAAAACTTAGTATGTAGGTAGTTTCGGGGACTATAAATCAATCTAGCTAAATTTTATTCTTAGAAAACTTTTTTAACTGACTTTTCAAGCAATGAAAAAATATAACTAAAATATAAAGATAAATTTTGCTACCGCTGTCAAAACAAAAATAGCTCATATGGAAATCGGTTGCTTCGAAAATCCGTATATATATATTTTTTTTTTTTTGTAAAAAAAAACGTTAATTTTATGAGGCAAACCTAACAGGTCGCCTAGGTACTAACGAAATAAAAGGTTCACAGTTAGTTTACGAGTTCATATGAGGTTGTTTTTTCATTTGAAATGTAGATTTGAATGTGAATAATGTAATGTACATTCATGCCTTAGTTACATAGATATAAGTAGAATCATGTGATAACATTTTTAAAGTAAGATTACAGATACATAGTCATATTTTGATATAGTATTATATTGTTATGTATTTTATATTATTTTACATATAACGACATTGAATACATGCTCTATTTCCTAATTTATAATTGAGTAAAAAGCTATACACACACCAATAGTTTACTAAAACTATATTAAATTCACTGAACAGTAATAATATTATCAGATACATAACTGATACAAGCTCTTTATCAAGCTTTACGTTCAATTTGACAATATATATTCTCAGATATGAGATATTATAAATTTATATGTAATTATTATAGTGAAATTACCTTTATTCTTGTTCTGGCAGCAAATTTGGAGACTTTAGACAGCGTGCTCTGCGCGAGGTCACTCGTGTCGATCTCGAGTTGGTGCGACTCGAGGCACGCGAGGAATTTATCCTATATAAATAAAAATACTTAGGAATTTACAATACATCGACTTTTCTCCAATTTTAATACAAGTAACATACAATGTACATACAATACTATGTATGGACCAATCCTGCACATTCCTGCTGCATTGGCAAATCGTCTGTCTTATAGGGTAATTGTTTAGATTCGAGTCACTGTACCGACAGCATTTACACCGTCAGCGAATGCACTCATCTTTATCACCCATCCTATTTTTTCTATATTAATTTATCAATTTAAAGTCTTCCAGTGTTTCAATTAAAATAGATGTCCCGTACAGTACATGAGTCGTTACATTACAAAATGAGCTAGGCCCCGATTCCTAGCTCCAGCTCGGAGACCGGCTCTGAGATGGAGCTAGACGTGACGGCGTCCGCCGAGCCGACCGCGACCGCGACCGAGTCCGCTATTCCCGCGCCTTCTGCGCAAACAGATAAGGACGGTTATACGACCGTCTCATACAATAGGCGTCGTCCGGCTAGCCCGACGGAATCGGGTTCCGTAGGCCCAGTGAAAGTCGCGAATATAGGTGGCGCTCGTGTGCCAGCCCCGGCTATACCATGTAGCAAACCGCGGACGTAAGGACCTAGCTCCGTCCCGCTCACTCCTGCTCAACCTGCGGATTCCGCAGGTAGGAAGCGGCGCCCCCCGCCTCCAGTCAAGATACAAGACAAGTCCCAATGGACCGCGATTTCCAATAGATTCAAGACCCTTAAGGTTAATTATACGAATTCCCTTAGCACTCCGGCGGGCATTCGTGTCAAATGTCCCACGTCAGATGATCATCGCGCGCTAATACGATTCCTTACTGAATCGAAACTCGCGTATTTCACGTACGCTCTCGAAGAGGAGCGCCTCCTCCGTGTGTGCTTCGCCGTGTCCCGGCCGAAATCTCGGTCGAGGATGTCACCCTCTCCCTTAACGAGAAGAACTTCCCCGTGCGTGAGGTACATCGCATGTACCACCCACGCACCCGCGCTCCCTACAACATGGTGCTTGTTCTCCTCGACCGGTCGCAGGAGGGCAAGGCCATCTTTTCGCTCACATCTGTGTGCGACCTCAACGGCGTCACCGTTGAGCCCCCACGCAAGACCCATATTCCGTCGCAATGTCATAACTGCCAGTGTTATGGGCACTCGGCAAAGAATTGCCATCTTCGCCCCAGGTGCGTCAAGTGTCTGGGAGACCACGCCACGAAGGAGTGCGCGCGCACTCCTGGCACTACCGATCCTCCCTGCTGTGTGCTCTATGGTAACGCGGATCACCCCGCGAAATATCGCGGCTGTCCCCGCGCGCCGCGCACACAACGTCCCCGTCAGACGAGGCAGGCGCCCAGGGCGCCTGTAGCCGCCGCCCGCCCTCCGCCTCCACCTCTCATGTCCGTGGAGGCCTTCCCGGGCCTGCCGGGCGCCTCCCGCGCCCCTCTAGCGCCCATGCCCACGACCTCACCGCGCTCGCCACCCTCTGTGCCGCGCGCGGCTCCACCCGGACGGGCCCCTATGGCCCCCTGGGCCCCTTGACCTCAGCCCCAGGCTTCTTCCATGCCTCAGGCGCCACCGCCACAGGCGGCTTATGCTGCTTCATCGTCCTCTATCTCCGGTAAGTTTGACTGGATGAAGCAATTACTCCGCGAGCACGATATGAAGGAGGTCCTCGCCTTCCACGCCATCGTTGAGGTCGAAGAGGAGCTAGGTCTTCTCACCGCTCTAGCGCGCTTCCCGGCTATCGGAACCACCATTCAGCGCCTCGCCCGGTCACCCTCTTTTAAATAAGTTTTAAAATTCACGGGTCTTAATAAAGTAAAACCACGCGGTCTATGTCTCTCGTTTTTCAATGCGAGATCCCTTGGGACACAGCGCGATCTAGTAGCTGACTTTTTGCGCGATAGACAGATTGACGTTTTCCTCATCCAGGAAACGATGTTAAAACCAAATATGCGTAATCCAAGAATCGCGAATTACTGTATAGTCAGGGACGACCGTGTCACCCGCGGGGGTGGCACGTTAATCTATTTTAGGGGTTCGTTGTACTGCATGCCGTTAGATCCGCCCGCGCTAACCAATATGGAAGTGTCAGTGTGTAAATTAGGTATGACCGGTCACTCAAATATTATTTTAGTTTCCGCGTATTTGCCACCGAACAAAGAATTGCTAAGATCCGATTTGCAGGCGCTACTTAATTTAAGAGATTCAGTTATTATAGCGGGGGACCTCAAAAGCGGGAACGTTATCTGGAATAGTCCGTGTACCTCTCGTAACGGGAGGATACTCGACGAACTAGGTAGGGTTCTCGCGTTTGATGTCATAGCCCCTTCGGAACCCACGCACTATCAAGATCATTGCCGACCAACAATTTTAGACATAGCTCTCTTAAAAAATATTACGCTTCCTGTACGACTCATACAAGACGTATACGAACTTGATTCAGATCATCACCCGGTTGTTTTACAGTTAGGTCACAATTCAGACTTCACCCCGCCGTCGGTTAGGGTGGCTGATTACGCGAAACTCGTTCAATATTTTAAAGAAAATCCGTCGTCTAGTAGTTTAGACAGAATTCCGGACGTGTTGGTGTCTAAAGCCGACGCGGATTCGGCCATCTATTCCCTGGTTGATTATCTCCAGACCGTCGTCAGGGTGACCTCGAAAGAGGTACAAGCGGCGAACGATCGCCGTTTTATACTCCTTGACGACGTGAGAGCATTGATCACCGAAAAAAACGCCGCGACTCGAGCTTACGACGCTTATTCGTCTGTAGAGAATCGCGATTGTTTACGTTCGTTACGAAAAACAGTCAAGTCTCGTATTTCTGAGATCCGGGGTGACAGGTGGGACAGACTCCTGGAGAGTCTCCAGCGGTCTCACCTGTCGTACTGGACTCTAGCGCGAACTCTCAAATCAGATATGGTCACTCCAATGCCTCCTCTCGACAGAGGCCCCGGGTCGCCTCCCGCGTTCTATAGCATAGATAAAGCAGAATGCCTTGCCGCAAGCTTAGAGAAACAGTGTTCGCCAAACACTGATAACACTGACCCTTTCCATAACGGTTTAATCGAATCAGCTGCGGAGCATGTACTCGCGTCTCCTCCGGCGGATACCCTAACCGCGATCTCTTTCGATGAAGTTGCAAGCGCAATCAAGCGTCTCAAGCTTAGGAAGTCCCCAGGTCCCGATGGGATCAGGAACGAGGTTCTGAAACTCCTTCCTGATCGCATCATAGCTCTATTGGTCTGCGTCTTCAATGCGGTCATGTCCCAGGGTCACTTTCCGGCCGTCTGGAAAAAGGCCGTAGTGATAGGTATTCAGAAGCCCGGCAAGAAAGCTACGCTTCCCGTTAGCTATCGCCTCATTAGTCTATTAGATACCTTAGGAAAACTTTACGAGCGGCTCCTTCTGAGAACCGCCTCCAGTTCTCGATTACAGATTTAAAATTATTACCACCTGAGCAGTTTGGATTTCGCGCCGAAGACTCTTGCACGAATCAAGTACACCGCCTCACGGAGTACATTTTCTCTAAATTTAACGCCGATCCGAAACATAAACCGAAACGCACAATTGCTGTCTTCTTCGATGTCGCCAAGGCCTTCGATAAGGTCTGGCACGGAGAGCTCATCCATAAATTATGTAAATCTCGCGTACCCGATAGGTTAATTCATATTATCCGCGATTATCTCACTGATAGGACATTCCGCTTTAGAGTGGTTGGTGAACTATCGCTGCGCCACCCGATACGTTCAGGTGTGCCACAGGGCTCCATACTCGCGCCCACGCTCTTCAATCTGTTCATCAGTAACCTACCTCGGTCTCGGGGGTCGAGGTACGTTGTTACGCTGACGATACCGTTATTTACACTTCCGGCTGGCGGTCGGACTTTCTTAGGAAGCGCATCGAAAAAGCCGTTCATACTCTCCGTGAATGGTTTCGTCGATGGCGCATAGAAGTTAATCCCGATAAGAGTGCCGCAACACTCTTCGATCCCACGAAACGCGCTAATAAATTTGAGCCCATCAGGCTATACGGAATCGATATCCCTTGGGTCGAAGAGGTCAAATATCTCGGTGTTACATTAGATAAACATTTAAAGTTCAATTCACATACAGACAGAGTGCGAAACAAAGCCGCTATGGTCTTGGGTCGCCTCCATCCGTTGCTTTGTCATAAGAGTAAGATGTCCCTCAGACACAAGCTCACTTTGTATAAGACGTGTATCCGTCCTGTGATGACATATAGCTGTCCCGTTTTTGCGCATATGTCTAAAGATAACTTTGATAAGCTGCAGGTTCTCCAAAATCGTGTTTTACGTAAAGTGACCGTTGCCCCGTGGTACATCCGGAGAGTCGATTTCCATAGAGACCTAGAGATCCCTTCTATCTGGGCGTACGTAAAATCACTTACGATTAGTTATTTTGAAAAAGCCGCGAATCATCCCAGTCCGTTAGTGGTATCCGCCGCAAACTATGAACCCGTACCTAACGCTGCGCGTTATCCTAACGCTGCGCGTTATAAAATACGTCCGCGACAAATTTTAACCGACCCTCCTGATTCAATCACGTCAGCGAACAATCAGTACCAGCCTGTCCCTCGAAACAGATCCTGTTCACGCCCACGCCCGCGTAACCACAGATCACGCCGCCGTGGTCTGGGGGTTAATTTCGCTCCCACACACCCGATT
>JACEII010000013.1:842622-899854 GCA_014332785.1 Antheraea mylitta | reverse complement strand
GAAAGTGGAAGGGTTTACTTTTTTTTCCCTTATCGAACTGAAAAACTGTCAATTTTCCGATAATAAATATATGGAGGAGTTGTTGAGGCGTGTATGCTTGGTACACATATACGGTTCAACAACTCATACATATATGAATAGTTAGCTAGGTTAGCTAAGGTAGGTCGCAATTTTGCATGCAACAGGCAACAGCCAAGCCTAGGTGTGCCGTGCACTCTTGAGCTTGTTGCCAAAATAAAATCGGCTGAGTGCCTTAAGCGCTCGCCTTAGTAGTCCGGTGAAGCTGTTAAGACCTTGCTGGGGAAATAGCGTGGTCATTTCGAAAAAAAAAAAGGAGCTAAATCCCCTTAGATTTGATCTCTCTTTAATACGCGTGCTTTCACCCACGCTCTCGTATTCCTCTCTCGCACCGCCGCGAAGAATTGCCTCTCTATCGATCCCGCACATATGTCGCATTTCTTCCGGTAGCATCTCAAGCTTAGGTCGTCCCCAGATGAAGCCCTCGAAACAGTGTTCGCGATACAGTGACTCACCCACATCACTTGTACACACATGAAATCACCCCCACACACACACACACACATGGTGGTAGGGTTTTATTTTTTCCCCTTATTCGAACTGAATCGAGTAGTTTAGTTCGTTTCATTTCCGATATTGAAATTGTATGATTCACAAATATTTACATGTATGAATAGCTTAGAATAGTTTAGCTAGGTTAGTTCCGGGACTTCGGTAACAGCCCAAGCCGAGGTGCGCCCTTGCGCTAGTTACCTATACAAAAAATTGGCTGAACACCTTAAGCGCACGCCTTAGTAATCGGTTCTTTTCATCATTGTCCTTTTATACACTGTAGAAGAATTTACTGTATTAAAAATGTATATAATCATTGCTTTTTTTTAAACAGCTGGCAAAACAATCGAAACGTTATAACTGTACAAATTCATTTATTTATATAATGTAACATTTAGATAAGTTACTCACAGCATCAGCTTTACACACAGTATTCGCCATTTGCCTGCAGAGCTGCCTGAGGAAGTGTGGTTTGTCGACGGCTTCGTCGGTGATCATAAACGAATAGAGTTTCTCTTTGAGCTCCTGATTATTGCGGCACATCAGTGCGAACACGTTGTGACAATCTGTAACATATATTTACCCGACATCATTATCATGGGTTATATTTTAAGCATTGGTTTTATATAAAACAATGGGAGGCATATGCAAAGCTAATCACAGATGGTGCTAACATCGCTGGTTCATGTCAACGAGTTGTCAAGAGATACTCTGTGGTTGACAATGTCAAACAATTGTCATAGTGCTAATTTAACCTTACCTTGTTCTACGCTATTTTTATTGGTACGTTTTTTAATTAATAATCATGTATTATTTAATGACTGTAGCCAGTTTAAAAAAGAGTTAATGAATAGGAATGCTTCCTTAACCCCACAAAGCTGATCTTCTACTTATCTATTTATTTTTATAAAATGACTAATAGTAGGCGTGTATTTTGGCAGGGTTTTAGTCTGTCATCTAGTGCATTTTATATTTTATTTATGGCTAGCGGGTCCGGCAGACATTGTTCCGCCCTGATAATAAAAAAAAAACTTGACAAATTATATACTTAATCTTCCTCATGAATCACTTTATCTATTGGTAAAACCGCATGACAAACCATTCAGTAGGTTTTGAGTTTATCGAGAACAAACAGACAGACAGGCATGGCAGACGAGTTTGTTTCATAATATTATTCATAATCTTGTGTTATTTGACTCTACATTTTGTAATATTGGTGGTGTTTTGAGTTAGTTCGGTTATTAAGCACAAGTGAATTGGATGAGAAATAATGCCATGGAGTATGGATTCAGCAGTGCCAAAAAACTCCCTAGAAATTTCTAACAATACGGCCACCATCTTGTTAGAATATTGAACTTATCGTATGACACTTATAATATCATAACCTAGTCGACAACAGCAGTAAAAATCTACTAAAATATTGGTTGCCAGAATAAAACTTAAAAAAAAACGAACAGTAATAGTGAATGAGATGATATTATTACCTTCAGCCTCTCTAATGTCGACGACTCGTTTGACAGTACTGAGCGGCATTAGCGATATATGCCTGTATGGTTTGCTTGAACCTATCCGCATTGTACCAGTGCCGTTTGTTGGACTCTTGCTGTTGAAAGCCTAAAAATGATACTTAATTAATTTAACGTTAATGAAGCAATATTATTATTAAATTATCTATTATTAAATCTTCTAAACTCATTCTACCAAATATTCATCATAAATATGAAAGTATGTTTGTCCATCAAATGACACTCAAACGACAAGCAGAATTCTAACTAAATTTGGCATAAAAGTCTATTATGTTGTACATTACGATATTGGACACATTACGCTCGTATGATGATTAACAGTTATTGAAATAATAAAGTACCAAGTGTCTCCATTTTAGATAATAATTAACTTTAGGATTGTAAAATTTACTCACTTTAGACCTTTTCTTGCAAACCTCCATAGTGTCAGTGAAGAGAAAAAGCACAAGGTGATCTCCCCGACCAGAGAGCTCTTTCGATAATTCCACTACTTCACAACGCGAGACGAACGATCTATGCGACGAAACGAGATGTGCCTGAATAATAAGTATTTATATAAACATACACTATTATATGAACAATACCTTGATAGAAAATAAGGTTTTATTTTTATATGAATCTGTAATAAAAACATTAGAGGCCAAAGACATTTGGGTCATTAACCCTATGGAAAATTTATAAGATAAACCCCCTGTTAACTGTCACCATTAAATATTTTTTATAGTAATTTATAATTAGACTGGTAACTTTTTGGTTGGTTGAAAGCATAATTGATTCTGATTTAATATAATATTTAAACAAAAAAATTTACAATAATTTCGTTAAAATTGGTAACTTTTTTATTTTATACCATAGGAGGTAAACGAACAGGCGGGTCACTTGATTTCAAGTGATCACCGCCGTCCATAAATATTAGCAACACCAGAGGAATCGCAAGTGCGTTGCCCGTCTGTGTTTGGAGGGAATGGAGAAAGGGGAAGGGGAGAGAAAAGGGAAGGAGACGGGGGAGGGGAGAGAAGATGGAAGAGGAGGGGGAGAGAAAAGGGAAGGAGACAGGGGGAGGGGAGAGAAGATGGAAGGGGAGGGGAAGGGAGATGGTCCTTTGGCGCTCTCACTGACCGAACGAAACGCAACAATGCAAGCACTGTTATTTCACGTCGGTTTTCTGTGAGAGGGTGGTACCACCCCGAGACATTGAGACTCCAGAATCTAGCCTGTACTATTATTATAAAGAGTTGTTTCTTGTTTTGTTTGCAGTATATTGGTGAAAGTGATAAAGAGTAGGAGATAAAACTCACAGGGCATTGATCGATGTCATTGTATATATCAAACATCTGCAGCTGTCCTTCGGTCTTGCGTTTGTCTTCGTTGATATGGGACATGACTTCGCGCAGGCCCGCCAGTGCCTGCACCAGCGCGCCGTGGTCCGGATTGTTTTTATGAGTATGCTTCAGTATATCTACAACGTTATTAACATCATTACTCATTACTTTTTGTACGAATCTTGGAATGTCATGTTCTGAATTTTATTCATAACTATCTGTGGCCGTAACTCCGTTCGCGTTAAAGCTAATGTAAAAAAAAAACTACAATAACTTTTGATAGACTGAACCTATTTTAATGACAGTAAGACTAAATGTTACTAGAGGTTATGCTTTATGATTTCATCTATTCTGTAAGGTTTTATTGTGGATGCAGTACTCAGCAGTGATGAGTGTTCAAAGAGACAGAGAGACAAATAGACATTGCTAAAAATGATTGAAATATATTTTATCACTTATTCCAAGATACCTGAAACATTTTATCCCAAAAATCTAAAAAGTACCGGCACATTAGATTTACATTCTTATTATATGTATGGATCTTGTGTTATTTGATTCTATATTTTGTAACATTCGTTATGTTTAATGTAATATAGTTTACTTATTGTGTACAAGTAAAGTGGATGGGAAATAATACCATGTAGCATAAATTCTGACTTGCCATAAAAACTCCCCGGAAAGTTATAGAAAGACGGTCACCGTCCTATTAGTTCATTGAAATGACAACAAGAACAAGTTATAAGTTACTAAAGGATTGGTTGCCAAAAATTAACACACATAATTACTCATCTACAGATCTAGGCATCAAGGTATCTACATAGATTGCGGTAACTGTGTGAGACTGAATAGTGACCACTATAGAATAGGTTTCACTTCCTTACTAATACAATAAATACCAATTTCAATTTGTTTATTACGCTTCGACACTTTAATTACTGAACCAATCAACATGAAATTTTTCATAGAAGTTCTCTAGTGTACAAAAGGGTACTTTTTATCCAGATATCCCAAGCAATAAGTAAAATGTTATTACTAGAATAGTTTTAAAACTTTTCTGGATATATTTACATGGAGCCTCTGAATCTGTGTGTAGCTCTAATAGGTTTAAAGAAATTATTATATAATAAGAGTGATTAAATATAATTCACTATTCATTTCTTCAATAAAATTATGAACGAACTCACCATCTAGTAATAAACTTATACTAGGTAATCGCTGCACTGGTCTTATTAGAAGTTCCTGTAAACTCTGTCTGCCACACTCTGGTTTAGTTTGGCAAATTTTCAGGAATGCATGAAATCTGAAATAAAATATTAAAATGTCATTATGGTATTAATCAGTTTTATAAATCGTCAAAAATAATATCTCTAAAACTTAACACCTTTGTTTTTATTTTTTTTTAAGCTTGAACCACAAATGCAGATTCTAGACAAACATAAATGTAATAAAATGACATGACCTTTTTCCCGTATAATTTGAATAGCATGGGCTTACATAATTACATCAGATACGTTTTTGAAGTGACAAGTACCTCACTTCACACCTTTTCGACACAAATGCCAAAACATTCTCGTTTTGGCATAAATTATTTTAAACCAGCTTTTGCTTGCGGTTTCGTTCGCAATATACATTATATTTGATTTAACCCTCGGGAACAGTACATTCTTGATGAATGAAAGGAAATAAGCCCTTTTCTGTACCCGTGACACTGTGTATGTTGTATATAAAAAAACAAACAATTCACCTTTATGAAATTAATAAGGATTGAGGTGTGTTCGAAGCAGATGTATGGCGTATAATTGTGATTAGAAGAAGTATAGAGTATTGTGGAAAGCGGTACCTGGGGTTCTCACGGTCGCACTGTTGCAGCATCTCCTTCGTGTTCTCGAAGAAGTTAACGAAAGGCGGGTACGCCTTCACCATGTCGGGAGTGTACCCGAGCACTAGCCGCCCGATGCTCGTCTCCTCGCTCCAGTGCACCTGCGTGTACCGCAACTCCTCCAGCATCCGCCTGTACAATAATTCAATTCATATTACAGTATTAACTCATACCCACGACTTCGTCAGCGTATTCTATTACCTATTTATATTAGTTTTGCGTTGATCGAGATAATTAAGTCAAATAGTAAGATCCTATTTGTTAAATTGATTTAGAACGTGAATCGACTCGTGAATACCCTGTAAAAATATTGCTGACGACTAAACAGTCGCTCGGTATACAAAACTGAGTATTGCAAAAAAAAAAAGCAGATACAGCCATTTAATTTCTATTCCTTTTGCACTTTTTGCTTAAAATCTCTTTGATTGTGTTATGATGTTTAAAGGGCTGTATAACTATGCTATCAAATAAATGCTCAAGGTATTTTGTTCACATAGACAATAAATATGTCACAGCGTTATGTGCGCGTGTGATTATAAATTCGATGCACAAACGTCATGACACTTATTTAATGTGTTTCAATCTGTTTTTGTAATTGCATAAAAATTATATTGTAACTTGAATAAATCTACCAAAGCAATATAAAGGCAAGTTTTTATGTTTACTAATTTTCGATATTTATAATTATTATTTTATTTGTAATTTTTTCATAGAATCTTTTCAAATAGCTTACATTATGACATAGATGTTTGTAACAATAATACATTGTAAAGCATGTTATGTCATCTCCACATAAAATTATGGGCGCGTTCCAATAGAAGCTCACAACGCTCAAACGCCCTTTTCTCCGTTCCACTAGACAACCGCGTGCGTTGCGGTCGTGACGAAAACGTCATAACATACGCTCACGCGAAGCTCACGACGCCCCATGTCTAGACGTGGGTCGACGTGAGCGGTGACAAAATTGGCGCGATTCTCAATGAAGATGGCGGCCGTGAAAATGTCATTACTTGATACGGAATAGGATATTTATATTAAATAACATATTGTATTGAAATACGTAAATGAAACATGAAATTAAATATGTTAATAAAGTTTTGATAATTTTACTTCTTTTGAAAAATGTTGTGAATTCTAAAATTCAATTTAAAAATTAATTTATAATTATTTCATGGTAATTTAATATTTTTCATTTAACCAATAAGGTCATTTTTATGTTTTTATGATAATTAAAATAAAAAAAATTAATTATACATTGTTTCTTTAATATACTTAAATGAATTTCATAATTATATGAATTTACTGTTAAGACTTACAAAGTGTAACTTCACCTCTCAAAGTTTTTGTTTTATTTTTTCTAGATCGCCATTTTTATTATTTATCTGAACGCTCAAAACGTCCACAAATGCGTTCCACTAGCGCCTACGATCGTAACGCTCGCGAGCTAGTGGAACGGGAAAACTCGCCTTCGTGAGCGTGAGCGTTGTGTGCTTCTACTGGAACGCAGTCTTTATGAAAACATTAAAGTCATAACAAGGTCATCATAACAGTAATATGTCACTGGAAGAAACTGACATTTAAGATAAGAGATTCGGCATAATTAAGGCACTAGTATTTATCAATCTAAAATTTAGATTTATTATATCATACACATATATTATATCATTTAGATTCTAAATAAATCTATATTGTAGGATAAGCTTCATGATGCTAGTTTACCTTAATATAACTGAAAACTGAATATAACTGAAATATAAATGAAAACTTTATTATTATTATTTTTACTTACTGGTGCAATTCGTATATAGGCGGTAAGTTGCCGAATATAATTTTTAGTTCAGTGTTATTAAGTAACGCTTGATTTTTTCCATTACTACTGTCCTCTTCGGCCATTTCTTCCAAAGGTTGCTTAAACATCTGAAATAGCATATAAATCAGCAATCGTCTTCTCTGATAACAGGGATTTTAAAAAATATAAAAAAAATATTAAACTTACTGTGACTATTGTGTGTAATATACCGACGTAATTCGACTCAGTCTGCAGAAGTTCCATAAAAACCTGTTGTCGCGGTGACATCAACTTTCGAACCACATTGTCGGGTACCTCGGACTCTAAAATGATCGCATGTGAATACTGTAGTAATGCCGAAGAGATGGGACAATGTATAGAGGCATGTGCAAGGTTTACCTTCGAGAAGTTGTTTTCCGTCAGGCGAAGGGGTACAATCTAGAAGGTTCCCGGAGAGGCTGAGCAGTACGGCGTCGCCGACTGACGATCGTCGTTTGTTAATTGCAGACTCTCCACCGCGAAACTTGCGTTTACGGAACCGCTGGAGGTGAGCGGGCGTACTACCCGCACCCGTCGCACCGCTTGCCACGCTCGCAGCATCTTCCGTCCCCGAAGCAGACGCGCCAGAAGCTCCGGGCACGCTGCTCGCTGCACACGCACCACCGACCGACGACCGCCGCGATACTTCATCTAAATACTATAAACACATATATTGAATGTCAATGTTAACAGAAAACCTCAATATTTAAAATATCATCCAGTATAGAAATAACATCTCTTACATCTTTGAACAGATAATCCCTCTCGTCCTGCGCCTCCTCGTTTTGAACTGACGCCCAAAACCATTCAGCTTTCACGACGTGTACTCGCGCTGCACACTCGGGAGCCACCCCGGTGTTGTGCTCGTCGACAACCTGCTCGCGTGAACGAAAACAAATGAGTGTGAAATTTCAATAGTGTGCACCTATGAAATTGTCTACTACCCTTCACCTAGTTCGTCTGGTCAAATAAGCCGTCGTAAATCGTTTAATACATAACCTTCTATTCACCCTATACTTTATCAAGCACCTAGTATACAGTAGAGTGTAAGTTACTTTTCACTTTGATACATGCACCACGCTAACCGAGTAGCCGAGAGCGATTCGATGCGAGAGACAAGGGAGACCTCGATGCGATCGATATAAACTACGATTGCTGAAATTAGATGGCATGAAAAGCTATTTCTAATTTTAGTATTACTGAATAAAATGGTGTTAGTACCGGCAGCGATAATCCATGGCATTGCGATATGGCGCGGACGTCGCGGAGGGGGGACGTCGAGGCGGGCTGCGGCTGCTCACGGCTTTGCCGGGAACCGGAGAGGGCGGCGGGCGGGGACCCTGACAGGGAGGAGTTTCTAGGTACGGACTGCCGGTACACCGGAGATGGAGCCGATTCTAATGTCTGTGTCGAGGTACAATTCCGCAGTTCTACAACACCACCACACACAGAGTGCCGATGAGTTCGTAGCCACACGCTTTGCGGGGTTTTAAATACCAAAGAATCGTCTAATTCATCCACATTATATCCTCCACGCTGGTTGGGAGTAGTAGTCAAATCGGTACTGTCAACTGTGTCGACTTGCACAGGAGAAATATCCAGCAGTTTCATTTCGTTCAGTTCCGTTTTCGGAGTTGACACATTTTTCAAATCTGAAGCTAGATGACAGATATCGATTTCATCAGGATTACTTTCCGTTCGTTTTTCGTACTTCTTTTTTCTTTCGGTTCTAAAAGACGCTGTAAAAGATTTAACGCTTCGACGCAATTTTGACGCTGATTTAACAGTTTTTGAACTGCGTAAGGATGCAAACGAAATATCAAAAAACCCAGACTGCTTGCTAGTGTTCATAGAACATATCGAAGCGTTATCATCCTCCCCACCAGGTGATGACGTAGAAGCGACATATTCACCTGCTGGATCTGTTGGTTTAACACTATCAGGACTAACTGGCTCCACAATTATATCGCCGCTCGTAGATTTCGAAATGGGTTCCTTTTTATTTTTCTTAAATATTGTAGGTTTATTTTTAAATTTAAAGGAGTCCTTAATTTTTAATCGTTTTATCGATTTCCAATTGCTATCCTCGCATTTCTCCGGAGATAGAGTGACATCAACAGTGTCCACAAGAAAATTAGAATCTGTTGAATTTCGGCTCCTCTTTTTACCTGATGAAATAGTGGTGGTACTCTTTTGTAATTCTTTTATATCTGTCGAATTAGGCAATAGGAAATCAGGTTCATCTTTGGAGTCGAGATCACATAAACTTTTCGTGAGAGAGGAATGAAGCGACCCAACCTCTGTGAGACAATCGACTAAATTGAATACGTTCATAGACTTATTTCTAAAGACTTCTCTTTTATCCTTAACATTAACTCTCAAAGAACCGTGAAGCAAATTAGAAGCGTCTTTATTTTCTTTGTCATAAATTTTGTACTTGCGAAGTTCTACATGCGAAGGACTTTTTTCATATTGAGAACACAAATTGCCAGCATCTGATTTTTCTAATAAATTAATACTGAATGTTTCTGATTTGTCTTTGGCTATAAGTTTTTGTAATTGTTTGTCGTATAAGCTATTTCGCACTTGTAGCAACCGGTTTTCTCTTTCGTCTTGTGACCGGTCTATACCAGTGTCAGCAGAGTGTTTAGTCGGGCTGGTACGACGGCCTGAAAGCCTTGCCGACAGTCTACGATATAGAGAAGTTTTGGGTGTAGATTGGGATCGATTTGGAGTGGCTCGTGATGGTTTCGCGCAGGAATTAGGAGTGTTCGGGTGGGGCGATAGGATAGATCGACCGAAAGTCTCCCCATTGGCCATTACCTGAAACATGTGTGAAACACACCACGCAATGATGTAATGAAGCCATTCCAATACAAACATGCATAACATAAATTATTATACTGATATATAAGCAGTTAGAGACTAAGCGGCTGACTAACAAAGATTCAATTTACCATTTAATTACTCCAAATCCACAAATTTAAAGGTAGAATCAGATTAATAGACTTCTATATTGATATTTTTAACGTATACATGATAACGTAAACAGTGAAGAATATTTTACAAAGCATATTGCAACTTTACGTACACAACGTAAGTTATGTTTACAACAACAGGGCGCGAGTGCTCATGGAACGACTGTGCATATTACAAAGTATTCATATAAGCAGAATGAAATAGTACACACAAAGAAATGGTTCATAAACCAACATTGAACCGTAAGCGGATTTTACAGAACAATTCAATTCAAAGATCTTATATATTTCTATATCCATTTTACATAATTTGTAAGAAAGTTACTACTCAATTCAATGTTTTTAAGCCACGGTCTAGATCTCAAAAATATATCGTCTTGTTCTTTGTAATACATAAGCTATGATATTGAGCTTCAACACTAAACCTTTCAAAATGTAACAATAAATTATATACTATCTAATATTCTAATCTTCCTCGTGAATCACTCTATCTACTGGTGAAGACCGCATGAAAATCCGTTCAGTGGTTTTTGACTCTATCGCGAAAAGACAAACCAGACAGCCAGACGTGAAAGATGACTTTGCTTTATACTATAAAATGATTCTCGGCAATAATGTTCTATATAAAAATATTAAATATATGTTATATATAAAAATAATAATATAATACCAACTTCAAAAAGAAAGAAAACACAAAAATCTGTTCCAGGAAAGAAAAACCTTGTAAATACACATATAAATGTATTCAATGTTTTGATTACATATGATAACCATAAAGTTACCTCTACGCAATTAAATAGTAAGAGCAATCTTTTTTCATTATAGCTGTGGCACTAACAACATTGAATTGACAGTAACTTTTCACATATTTTTAAAAAATAAAAAAACCTCAAAAATTGGTCTGCGTAATTTATAATGGAATTTTTCGGTTTAATGCTGTTTTATGAAACATCCTGACAACCTGAATATTTGATTATTGGGAAACAATGGGTTGACTTTGTGCCGTGCTGTGTGGACAAAAGCAAGGGCGATATAAGCATTACAGTGAAACTTCGTTTGTAAGAAAAGTGCTTGAAAACGAATAGAATAATATTGCGTCAAAGGGTTACTTACAGGTGGGCATACAATGTAAGTAAACGTGACATTAACAAGTACTTTATTTATATAAGAAATCGACAATAATGAGTAATGACAATGAGTTACCAACCAACTGATAATATCTATTTACACTCGGTAGGGAGCAAATTTTTATACAAATAACGACTGACATTGTATATATTTTTACTTTACACTAAGTTATAGAAGCAAATTAAAAGAATTTGAAATCTCGAAAACAATAAAATCAATTCACCACTAATTTTGATACCTACATTATAGCTAAATAGTAATTTGTGTTCCCATAAGTTCTACGTGCATGCTGATTTCGTAATGCTAAAATTAGTCACTAATATGCATAATATAACAAGAAGTATATAGATAAACAAATACACAAGGTATTTAAAGGTAAACATTCTAGGGTACAGTTAACACAATTCTTTCGAATCTCTTGTGCAATACTTTCACAGATGTATATAATTAATATGCAAGTCATGTGTGTTCAGAATATCTGTTCACGACAAGTACGTGTGTTACTTACAAATAATGCATTTAAATGGATACTGATAATTCTGGTAGAGTTAATGTAAATGACGACAATCATTATAGACCAGATTTGTTTTTTTTAATTCTTCTTTACTCTGTACTTTTACGGTAATCGCAAATGTTAGGACTAATCTTTAAGTTTAATTTAAACGAATTATGACAAAAATTATTACACGATTTTGTACTCTACAAAATATAGTCTCAAATAGAAACAGGCATATCAGAATCAGTCTTAATAAAATCTCAAATTAAATATTAGCACTAAAATAATACCACAACACTTGAAACTACAGTATGTGCATAGTAGTGATGCTTGTCTTTAGTTGTGTGGAAAGGTGTTATGTAAAAATATAAAGGTATTACTCACAACGTGCGTGCAATCAGGGTCGTCTAGGGGACACGTAGTGCCGCCGTTGCTGGCGAGCACTTCGGCCATGTGCTGGGTCTCATCTTCAGGGAAACCCACGAAGCAAACACGGGCACCAGCGAACACTTTTAATTTGTGCTCTTTCTGCAATGAATTCAAATAATAAATAAACATCGTAATAATCTACCATTACCATGTAACATTGCAAAATGAACGTGTGGGCAAATAGAAAAGGTCTCTAAAAGAATTGCATTCCTTTGCTTAGTATTCATATTACGTGTATTCGTCAGCTAAAAATAGATACTTATAATAAATTACTATATGCTGATAATGTAGCTTTATATTACCTACATTGGTGTTTTCTAATTTTCTATTTAAAATATATTAATAGGCATTCAAAAACCCAATTGTTATACTTTAAAATTAAAAAGGCGACGTTAAACACGTAATGATATGTCTATTGAGGATTATCTGCGACCGCGGCAGTGTTCTCAAGGCTATGAAACTCATTATTTATGTGGGCAGATTTCCTTCAGAGTTTTCCTCCGTAATTATAAACAAGCCAATATAAAAACCATTTGGTATATAGCTGTTACAAGATTTTTCATAAGTTATATATTATCTAATTTACAATATATATCGATGGTGAAAGGATTTGTAGACTAACAGTTTTGTGCACGTTAGTCAATCAGCCTTCCAATCGTTGATATAATACTGAGATGAATATTAAAATAGTAAATATTAAACAGCCATTTCTGAGACAAAATCAAACAAGGATACGTAGTACAACTAACTTTTGCACCTATTTTGCATTCAACAAACTGACTTCCGTTTAACAGCGATACATGAGGTAACGGTGATGTCAGTGAGGAAGTAATGTATTGTTTACCGTTTGTAACCTCAGTTGGAACGACAGTGCAGAGTCCGGGTGTCTAGGCCCACAAATTATACGTATACACATTTATACTAATATCGTGATGCTGAAAGCTTTGTTTGTGTTTGGTTGAACGCGCTAACCTCTAGTACTATTATTGGCACAGTATAAATACAAGAAACAGTACGGAAACTACCTACAAACGATATTACCGAAACACTAGGGCGTTTCAACAAAAAAAAAAAAAAAAAAATTCTTCGGAACCACGCTCAAAAGTTTTGTTTTAATGCCAAAATAGGCCTCTGAAAATATAAGCCCTTAATATTAATATTTAGGTTGTCCACATCGCATTTTTCGGTTTCCCATAAGAATAACACAGGAAAAAAGTTTGTTTTTCTTTTAATTTTTATAACTAATTAACGATATGTGGTATTGCAATACCCATTCATCATTTTTGTAGATAATTTAACGCTCTACAAAAAAGGTCTGAAGTCAATTTTTGATAAGTCAACTCAGTCAAAAGTTATTCAAGATCAAAGTTCAACTCACCCTCAATTCAGCTATTTTTTTATAATAAACTCAAATTTATAAGTTTACGGATTTCAAAACAAACGAAAAGTTTATTTCTAAGTTCTCAGAGTTAAAAAAAATTACAACTATTATCTTTCGTTCTCGATTATTGCTGTAATTTTATTGAAAAAATTATTTTATATAATTTGAGCTTGAAAATAGCCGAAATTTTATGTATGTTTTGAAAAGTTATCATATTTTCAGAGGCCTAATTTGGCATTAAAACGAAACTTTTGAGCGTGGTTCCGAGGAAAAATATATATTTTTTTTTTGAAACGCCCTACTGCACACTGTAATAAACATGCACATCGACAAGACCTCCTAAGCGGTTTTAGCGGTGCTCTCCAAAGATTATCTTTTAAAACCTCTCGTCGATGCGCATGTTTGTGTGAATGCGCCGTTTTCGAGCGTTTGTAGGTAGTTACCGCACTGTCTCATATTTATACTGTGCTATTGGTCCGATATGAAAAATTCGTTCACTTTTAGAAAACTTATCTATCGAAGAAGGCTACATATCACCACGCTAAGGTTAATAGGAACGGAGTACTAATGAAGAATATTTCAAAAATCGGTGTGTTTTTCTTTTTCAAAGCTTCCGCGGCGTGTTACGTTTAACCCAAAGTAACTGTTCCACGCGGACGAAATCACGGTACCAAATAAAACAGCATCAGAAGAGAAAACAGTAATAATGTATAAATTTTCTTAGCTCTTCCATTATAAATATTGCTATAAGATACGAAAAATTAAATTTAGAAAATAAAAATATATTAAATATTCATCAAGTATTAGTAAGTAAGTAAGTATTAGTAAGTAAGTATTAGTAAGTATCAAGTTTATCAATTAATCAAGTAACCACCGACCGTGAAAAATATACTATTCTAACAGTAAAAGAGAAATGTAAATAGTTTTTTCTATAAACTTAACTACAAATAACTACAAATTTCGTAAATATTCATCGGGTTTTTGGCTGCAATTACAATTTTCCTTAAATTTATATTAATAGAACAAAACTGAGTGTAGAATAAAGTATGTGTATTTTTTAAAATACTTAAATATGTAGTTATGAATTGTCTTATATACTCTTTCTAATAATCAAACACTTCATTGGTGGTTTTCCAGAAAATCAAACAATAAATAAGAGGCGTAGGTGTAACCGAGGATAAAAACTCTGGTAACATAATATTATAAAGAAGAAATTGAGTTTGTTCTATTTTTATTTAAAAAACTATTGATTCAATACTCTAATATGGCGTAGAGGAAAATTTATCCTAAACAAGACATAATACTTTGTACAGATATTTTGGAACATGTCACTTAATACTTTACTTTTACAAGTCCATGTTCACGATTTCGCGGATACTAAATTGTTTTATAATTATAACAGAAAAATAAACAGCTCCATAGTATAAATTGCGGAGTGAGCTAATAAAATCATTATAATAATTAACATCTTTCCTTATGATTTGAAGCGATGACGTCTAAGTAGGTCATTGCGTCGATAGTCGTAGGGTCGAAATCTACAATCAATCTTGTCATTCAATCAAGGAAACATTATAATTGAGACATAACATGCTAGTATGACTGTTTTAATGCCAAAATATGGGTAGCTACAATCGTTGAATTGAAAATCCTTCTTCACGCAACACTCAAACAATATATTGTCTGAAACCAAATCCCTGTAGGCTTAAAACGTTAGCTTTTTATGCTATATTGTCAGTTAAAATAACTTGAGAATTTAAACAAATTTGGCTCCGTCGGCAGCGTGTTCTCGTGTTCCGTATCGATATCGACGTAGACTCGAATAATTTCGAATGAAACGGAGTTTTCAATGTAGGAAAACATCGTTATCAAAATCATAAATCAAAGTATACAAAAAGACACCTGCAAAGTGTAAAAAAATTGCGAGCGGTCACGGGACGCCTGGCAGATGTATGTGAATCATCAAAATTATTTTCTCCAGGTAATATGCATAAAATAATAGTTTACGAGAGGAAATAAATATGGCACAATCAAAAACAAAGTATTAACATTTTTTTTTTATAATTGTTTCCTATATAATCATTTAAATACGAAAATTCAAAATAATATAGCGTGGCGACGCATAGCGTGGGTACGCGTCGCCACGCCAACAGTCGGTCTAAATGAATAGTACTCACAATGATAGTATCGTCGGTGGCGAAGCAGGCGGGATCGTCGCGGCGGTCCCAGCAGGCGTCGACCCAGGAGCGCGCCAGCACGGGCAGCCCGAACCCGGACGCGTAACGGTACTTGTCACCGGTGGCGGCCGACGCTATAAGGTGCGTCACCTTGCTCGACATATCCTTGCGTATAGAACCACCCATGTAGTGTATCAATGTTATCAGGTACGTCTGCAGACAAATTCACATTCATAGTCACAATGCCTCAGAGATTAAATTCGTATCTATACTTATATTATAAAGCTGAAAAGTTTGTTTGTTTGAACGAGCTAATTTCAGGAACTACTGGCCCTAATTAAAAAAAAAATTCAGTGCTAGATAGTTCATTTATATCACCAGACTAAGACCAATGGACAATGTTTCAAAATCGAGGTTAACCTACGTACTATTTTGAAATATTTTCAACTTCTACGTTAACGAAAATGCGGGTTAAAGTTAGCGTTAGTCCAAAGTAACTATTCCACGCAGACGGAGTAACGGGCAGAAACTAGTAACTATTCATTTTAACAAACATCTATCGATGTATACAATAAGCCCGATCTTTGGTGAACAAAACATATGCCCTTGTAATGATTCCATGATAGCGACCGCCATTTGTCACTAACATTTTAAATGGGTCCGCTTCGAAGCCTTCAACTGCAAAGGGTTAACTTAAGAAATGATAGCTAAGCATCTATAATAGTGGATGTGCTCCGGCAACTGTAAATGAGAGTCATTTTGCGCTAGACTTTGTGTTATATTAGATTACCAATTAAATTTCCATGAACAAATCATCTAGATGTTTTAGAAACGAATCAAACATAAATATCTTTATAGATTCTAAATAGTGTCATTAAAATATTCTTACAAAACCATCATAATTTAAAGTGGGTACTAGATATTTCCTCGATTATATTAAACTTTCAAAAAATTGTTAGGATAATAAGGTATGGCATCAATCATTTCACACAGTATAATAACAAAAAAAACTACAATGTTTTTTTGAATACTTATTAAATAATGTCGTAAACAAAATGATTATTAAAAGTTAGCGCACTATCATTTGTTTTTACATTTTTCTTATTTCTATGCAAAATTTTGAAAATGGAACAAAGAGGTTAATCATCTATATGCTTTGATCCAAAAAGATTGTTGCTGTGGTTTCAACCAAAATGTATTCGGAACATAGTATTCTTACATTGTTTACATGTATCTATTTATACATATGAAAATTAATTTAAAATGAATTCATTTCCAATAATAACATATTCGAAATTATTTCGATGGGAAAAAACAGTACAAATAAACTATAATCATAAACAATCATTTTATCTTTTTTTATATAAATTTATTAACCTTATACCTAAATGACTGTTACATAAATATAGAAACATTAACTGTTTTTAGTTACTCGACCTTATACTATTCAAAGTAAATCAAGGCGAAGTGTTGTAATATGTTAACCGATTTACTAAACGCTTCACTTGTATTTAGAAATCGATTACATGTCGTGCAAAATCCATTCACGTTAAATATACCTACCTAAAAGAATTCGGCCAATTTAATTTCAAGCAATAAAACTATGAACAGATTGCTTATCATTACGATTTCAACATAAAGTCGTATAAAGTTGTTATGTAACTAGCTTTTGCCCGCGGTTTCACTTGCGTTTATTTAGATTTGATGTGTCGCTCGGGAACAGTAGGGTTTTTCAGAATAAAATTACTATATGTTCTTTTCTGTACTATAAACCAGGGATTCCCAAACTGGCTTTCTCGGAACCTAGGGGTTCCGTAGAATAATCAACAGGGTTCCGCCAAAATGTTTTATTATTATTAGTTATTAAAAATAACACGATTATAAATATTATTTTGAAATAGCCTAAAATATGTGATAAGTAGGACTCATTACTTTTATGTAAATTGATAGGTATTTAGCAAGCTTTCAAATGTTTTTATATAAATTTCAGTGTTGATTTGTAATCATTTGATGTAGGGTTCCATAAAACATAAGGTATTTCTTTGGTATTCCGTTATCTTCAAAGTTTAGGTACCCCTGCTCTTGAAAACGTGTATGTAAAATTTCACTATAATCGGTGGAGTAGTTAAGACGTAAACGCGTAACAATATAATCAGATTTTTACAAAAACAATGTAAATATTCATAATGAAACATAATTAATTGTAAATAACAATTACTGAAGATGAAGTTAATAACAAAATACTAACAAGTTCATCCTTCTTCCGAAAACCGGAGAAACATATGACCGCTCCTCGCATCGCCAGCGAGTACAAGGGGCGCGTAGTCGCCGGTGGAGACTCCTCGCGGTCTGCCAATTGTAACACCGCCGTTGGACCGAGCACCCTGCCGTACACAAAATGTATATAAACAACAATTTAGTACTTTAGGGGTCTAAGAAAAAAGGAAACAGATTCCAGGAATTATAATTTTATGTCATTAGCTTAAAACAACATTGCCTAAGATATAATCGCTTATTACTTATAACGCTCCGCTCGTTATGTGTAAAATTGTAATACAGCAAACCCTCGATACTTCGTAAACCTGTACAACTCGAAAGAAGCCCTTGTTTCCTGGTCTTCATACCTCAATTAACCAATACATATATATACCTTAAAAAAAATTAGTATTTCATTACATACAATTATAATTTTATTCCTGTACATGGTTCTTCAAGACATTTCTCCTCTAAAACTAACGAAAAAAATATATTCGCCTTTATGGCGTTACAACTTTTGAAAATTAGTGAGGCCCAAAAAGGAAGTGACAAAAAAGGCCTGTTTATTTATAGGTTGTAGGGTATGACAATCTCAAAACAATCTATATACCATGACCGGTGTGTTCTCATTCTTAACACGCCGAAACTAAGGAGGGATTGGCTCTCATGTGCAGCTGTCGGAACACATCAACAGGGACTTTCAACTCCAGGGTGGTAGATAGTAAGACGGAGTTAGAAGAAGCCCTAGTACCATACTATCTATCGTTTCATCGTTGTTTTCCTTTACCGCAATCTTCGACTCAGTTGCATGTAACTCGTTCGTATTACAATGTTTAATTGTACCATCTCTACATCTTGATGATTTCAAATTAATAACCTCTATAAGTTAAGGATAAAATAGTTAAGGTATAGAGTTTAAGAATACTGCCGACAATATGCATATACAGAATGTCTTCGTAATAATCTTTAATCGAAACGTGACCTGCTTCTCCACTACATTTTTTATTTCTTGCAACACTGTAACACAAAGTTGTAAAACTAAGTACGATTAAAATTCCAACTATAACAAGTCAAAAAATTTTACTTGCTTAATCGTTTCTAAGTCCTAGTTAGTCGATTTTTTGTCTAAGTTGTTTTTTTTTTGTAATTAGAATATATCATTTCTCCATTGATATTTGTTTTACCTAACCTACTGTACTATGTATTATCAATAAGCCAACATAATACTTAATGTTAGGTCAATAGCGTAGTCAAATTGAGAAAAACAAATTAAAAAGTTATTCGGTATTGCAATGATTTGGGTGAGACCTTTAGATCAAGATTTTTACACGTTTTATACGTTTATTTATTTAGACGCATTTCACTAAATAATAATTTTACAGCCGATTCCGATTTTGTCATTCCGAGCAATGATAATATAATTATAACTATATAACAGATATAACTAAAGAACTGTAGATACATCATAAAACTTGGTCAACTAGCTTATTTTGACAGCTGCCTCATTAATACGGGCGTATCTAAACAACATATAACTATATGTTTTTCACATATATGCCACTTTACATCTACATTTTATCCAAGACAGCGTGGCGTTACAATATTACTTTACGTATGTGTGCGTTATCGTGCCATTTGTTTGTTTTTAATTAAGCTCAGAATTTTAAATGAACATAAGAGATTAATATATATATATAGAAGGTGATATTGGCACAAAATGGCTTATAACCCGAGTTCATTATGAGAATGATATAACTGGATACATCTTAACAGAAAATATCACCTGCGACGCTTAGATGTAATTAAGCAGATGTTAATAATTTCTAAGGATAAGATTATTTCAAGTAATCAGAATATAAACTAAGAAAACCATAACTCAAAATCAAAACCGTATTACTTTTGGCCTTTGATAGCATGTAATTAATTACATACATATATTTAAATTGAAAGCCATGACAGCATTTTAGTTCACAGAACTAAGTCAGGGTCATGGACAATACCTGAAAATTTGCTTTTATTTAATGTGTTACGTATAAATATAACAAACCAAATGAAAATATTACTATTCAATAAAACAGATACTTGTATTTAATAGACAGTTAATGAATAATTTTGTATAAACTCGCAAATAAGTTTACACATTTATTTATTACATAAAAAAATTCGGAGATTAAGCAAGTACTAGTAATTTATGAAACGTATTTACACACTCTTGGTGACATTCTCGTTAAATTATATATTAATTAATCACAAGAGCGACAAGAATTTATGAATACCACCATAGCGCTATATTCATACTGCATAGATTACAGAATTGAAAAGAAATAACCTATTCAAAGAAAACTCTACTCTATACGATTGAAGGATTTTAATAATAGGGCACGCAATTCGTTCCTGGAGAGATGAATTAAATGGGTTTGTGGATGTTGTGGGCGGCGGGCAGCAGCACGTCCCGTGACGCACGGTTGAAATCAAACGTGAAGTGCGTTCGGGTGGGACGCGACGCGCGACATTGTTTGAACTGTTCGCGCGGTGACGTCACAGGATACCGCATCCACTCGCAAGGTTCGGCTCGGCTCACCAAAACAGTGCCAGTCTAACGAACGTGCCGTTATAGAAATAGTTAATGAGTTACATTTGAAATTCCACGAATTTGTAAACAATCTTCGCAATTATAATTAGAGAAAACTTATATATATATATGCAATATTCAAAGAATGTTTTATAGTAACCAAATGGTATCAATAGCGATTTCTTAGTCAGAACGTGAATAAAACAAACAGCGAATATGATAAACACTTTATTCGTAGTAAAATTTTCTTGTGTACTGATATCATGGTTTTCAAAGATTATTATGAGTAATCGATTTATTAGAAATTTAAATTACCGCGTCGTGTTTTCATATCAGTCGTAAGTTTAACTCCGTTGTGTGTGTAGTCCGGTGAAGCTGTTAAGACATTGCTAGATCAATAGCGTAGTCAGATCGAGAAAAAAAAAACTCCGTAGTGTCTAAATATTTTTTGGCCTACCGCTGTGTAGATAGTACATCTTATAGGTTTTTCTACATATACTCGAGGTTCGTCACATATGTTGAACTATACTTTCATTAACAAAGTGCCACCAAAATTCAAGTCTGTATGAAATAGTGAAATGATGAATGATCCTAATTTTCTAGTCTTATTTCAATGAAACCTTTTTTAAATTATAGTGTGATCGACCATTACGAGAACGAAGAAATTTAATGAACTACTTCGAATATTTTACTTAAAAAAAAAAAAAACCCCGAACTTTACTATTCTATCCAATCTCTACATATAATAAAAATGAAGTGTCTGTATGTAACAGCAAAATAACAATTTTTCTCTGATTAGGTACGAAATTATATAGGCTTCTGATTACAAAAATCAATTTTTAACATTTTTGTCGGTCTGTCTGTCTGTTTGTTCCGGGTAATCTCCGAAACGGCAGGACCGATTTTGACGAAAATTTCACTGGCAGATAGCTGAAATTACAGCGGGTGACATAGGCTACTCTAAATTAGACTAAGTTTTAACCGCGGCTTCGTCTGCAATACTATCTCCAAAACGGATGAACCGATTTTCACAAAACTTTAACCAACAGATAGCAGATATCATAAAAAGTAATTTAATGTATTTTAATTTAGATTAGCTGTTAACCGTGGCTTTGCCCGCAGTACTATCTCCAAAACGATTAGATCGATCTTCACAAAACGTCTATTAGCCGATAGCTGACTTTATAAAAAGAAATCAAGCAATTTTAATGTATACTTGCTATTAACCGTGGCTTCATCCGCATTACCATCTCCAAAACTGTTAGACCGACATTCACGGGACTTTCACTGGTAGACAGCGAACCTTATAAAAAGTAATTTAAGTTATTCTATTTCAGACTAGCTGTTCACCGCGACTTTATTTGTATGAAATTTAGCAAGATTTCAACTCATTCTTTATTTTTAATTAGAGTCATAATTATCAACGTATTGATTACAATTCGTAATTATAATTATTAGTAACTTTGAAGATAGACTACGTCTTCCTAATAACATCTTAGACCATAAATGTATTACGTAAAGAGATCCATTATACAATTTCTTGCGGAACAGAAAAGCGTTTATTTTTTTATAGTCACAAAATCTTTTTTATATAATTTTTTATAGAAACGTATATTAAATGTAGTGTAGGTGTAAATCTTTATAACAACATTTTAAGTAACTGTTTCATTCGTACCTTAACTCAGTGTCAGGGAGTACTGAGGTAGTTATATGATGGGGTAAGGTTGCAAATATGCTGCTGATGACAAACCTCATTTGGCACACTGTTAGTATATATATAACTAATGTACACTTTACATATTACTGTAAGCGGCGTGCGTTTCGTACTTACAATTGTTTTTAAAGAGCATTTCTATAGTTGTACATAGTCTTACAATTTTATAATTCTTTAATACAATTTAAAAAAACGCGTGCGGAACTGCGGGTACAGCTAGTATGTCATAAAATCCTAATAGATGATGCCGTAGTACATCAATTTCAGTACCGTCCACCCAGACATGGAATTCGGTATCTGTATATAATATGTAATCACGAAAAATATTTGAACAATATTCATTATGTTATATTTTAATTATTCAATACAAGAAATAAGAATAGCAACAAATAACAACAGATGCGGTTAGATCCGCAGACACAGAAAGTATAACATAATATTATAGCATTATTTACTATATATTTGTGAATACGTTGTTACAGCTCTTAAATAAAATTATATTGTTATACCCACGATATGAAGCACAAATTTATTTTTACAAGTATTTGGTTTTGTAAAAAGTAACACTAAAATTACAATTATTAGTGCTTAATGACTTGGAAACAAGTAAAAACACTTTTTAAGTAAGAAGACCATGAATAATGTATAAAACATGTACGGATTATTACTAAGAAATTAATAATCTCGGTATATTATTAATTTTCACCGCGGTAAAGATGAAGAAAGTTGAAGCGCTCGCGAATCGTTAGTTATATGTATTATACAAAAACCAAATGTTAAAACTATTAACATCAGACGAAGGTGACCTAAAAATAATTATTCTTGAGGTTGAAAAGAAAACACCCTGTTGTTTAATCCATACCACAGTCTTGAAAAATATATACTGGCCCAGGCTAAGATCCCACACTGTACTCAGAACCTTAGATGAAAACTTAATTATCTTTAACCACAAGTTTCATAGTGTGATGAATGTTTAACAGCAGTTATCAGTATTTACGTTAACTTAGTGAGCGCCCAGTAGTCGACATTCGATATATATATATATTGAATTTACATATACTATTATTTATATTATTATAAAATTAACCTATAATCTGACCAATTGATTTCAAAGGACATATAAGCTATGCAATGTCATTCATGTTAAAATTATTATATTATTGTAAAATGAACCTGTAATTTGACCAGTTAAATTCAATAAGCATGTAAGGTATGAAACGTAAGTTGTGTTATGAATATTATAATAATAGTTACATTTTATAATATCATTGTTGAATGTAGGATCAAAATATAGTAATTGGAACGTAATAGTAAAAAAATACATACAGTCGAGCATAGCAACCTCCTTCGCAACCTTTTTTGAAGTCCGTTATTGACGGCTGTCAAAATAACTTTTTTATCTACATGTGTGTATATGTTGTGTAAAATTGAACCATTAGTGTGAGTTATGCATATTTTAATTAATTTCATGTACTTCTAATGCATCTTATATAAAATAAATAGCTTTCCGCACTTCTCCGCCATATAAACTTTAACTGTGCCAAATTTCAAGTTCATACGTTCACACAATTCTCTTAAAAAGGGGTACAAAGTTTTTATATATTTTATATTAGCAGAGTTGGATTGGGAAGATAATAAAACGATTTATCGTGATAATAGGCCAAATACTGGCATCGGTATTTGATATGACGCTAAGAAAACAGTGGTATACTGAAAGACTCTATGTTTTTTTTTTCGATCGGTCTGAGTAAATGAACCGTACGATTAAACGAGCCCGTGATATATGAATCATATACATCAGAAAATTGTTCTTAATGTTTTGGAAGCATTTTAAAATATAAATTTAAGAATCATAAAAAAATATTCAACCTTCTATCTTAATTTGAAAGCAATAAAATAACGATTATGCATCGGCTCATTGAATGTAGCGCAAGTTGACCTTTGGCCTTGAACTAAAAATGTAATAATAGTTGTTGACTACTTAAGTATAGGTGACACATTTTTCTCATTTCAGTAACATATACATAATTAAGCAAGAACGTTGCTTAGTTATATTTTAAAAGGTGGGTGCCTGAAGCGTGTAAATAACTATTTATGATAACATTTCTGACTTTATTTTATATGTTTTTGGTTAATGTTATATAGTGGTGTAAACTAACCAAAGTACTGTTAAATATACAAATACAGTTAAAACCGTTTATGGCGAGATCGTTTAGAACAACATATTGACCTACAACAAAGATCCCTGCTGAATGCTGTATTTCAAAAACATCACGGGTTGTTACGACTAAATATGAGTAGTCCCTTCTATTTCGTTGATAACAGATTTTAAATGTGTTAACGCTTTACTGATATGATCTCTGTAACTCTAGTCTGTAATCGTCTAACAATACAATTAGTCGCAGAACAGAAAAAAAGGCAACCATTCCTAAACCTAGTAGAGCTATAAAGAAGAGTTCTTTGATATCGATGTTAAGTTTTTATCTCTCAAATCATTTCAAGATATCGGAAAACACAAAACATACGTAATTACTATATGCTAAATATGGAATTTATTACACAATATAATTAGGTACAGACACAATATTATTTGGAATTGGATTATAATTATTTACGGCAACTTTTGAAAATAACACTACTTAGGAGTGTCATAGACATATGCAAAACAAATCATAGCCGCGGTAAAAAAAAAACACTGATACTAATTTAAAAAAAAACTCCGTACAAATCACATTTCAGATGAACAGATTCCGGTGATTTTGGCTGCATGCGCATTAGATCTTGAGGAGGCTCCTCCTCCTCAGGCGTAAAAGGTAACCGTGTGGGCCCCATCACAAACACTCACTAAATATCAGGCACTAGTCCGGCGTGCTTTCCGTACAATAATAACACATTGGTCCCATTCAGTAACACTGTTCGACATACCGGTGAACGTCACCATTGTGGATACATTTCTAGTGATTTTTTTTTAATTATTCGTTTTGCACTTTATGAGATTCGTAATTTGTACCGATTCGAAATTTGAAAACGGTATTGCACTTTATCGCGGCAGCCGTGTGAAAACAAAGGCACGAGCAGCGTGCTCGTTATACGTTTCACGTTAGATTGAAAAACAGTCGTGAGGAATGTGAGTCCGAAAATAGCGTGGAGCGTTGCGCGGCCACAAGGGCGCCTATCGCGGTACCGCGCCGGACGGTACGCGAACTACCACGCTCTGCGTAGCCGCGCCTTTATTTACATCCCATCATCCTTCCATGAAATACACAACCGACTATACGACTTTTATACGAGTAAGGTTCCATGAGTATAAACAACCTGATTTTATGTACAGGGTGAGACGAACTACAACACACTATACACAAGACTACACACATATCCTACCTAAATTTGCTTTTTTCTTACACAGAACATCGCTTTTGTGTCCTTATACCGTTCTGTGACCTTGAAAAATTATAAATCGTGATACTAATAGGAGGCCGTAAAGAAGGACCGATCATATAAATTTACATCAAAGTTTTGTTTCGTATTTAACACACTACGTTTATAACTCCTAAATACACACAATCAAATTATTTAAGTTACATATTGTAGTCAAGTCTGCTATACAATTCATTTTACATTGAAACGATTTAATGAATCAGGTACGCGAGAATCAAGCATAAATAGCTCACCAGAAAAATACATTTTCACAAAACAAACTGGCGGCGCCTTGTATAGTAATTGTACGGCGATAAACAAATCTCATCAGTGCAGTCAGAACAATTCTGTATAAAGCACCGAATGGTACTACTTCAAAAGGGATATGTGCTGCTATTGAAAAGGTATTTTAAGTCATACACACAATATATAATTAGCGCAAACCGTCATATACATTGACTTAATGAAAACGTGGCTTCAGTTACAGAGATATTAAATTCTCGAAGTCTCGTGAGAATTTGATTCTTATCTTGTGTGGATGTAAGTTAATCTACGTAAATCTGTATGAAACATATAGACAACGGTTTTAAAAAATCTATTCTTAATCGAAACGTTATCTAAAATGCAGTGTACTGCTTACTTATACTGTAGACAATGACAATGGTGTTGTTTAGATACCTACGAATGCACGAGTAAGCCGAACCGATTCATATCACTCATAGTCAGACGCGGTATCGCCTCGTAAATTCAATGTTGACATTCCACGAACATGAATTTCAATCTGAATTATAAGATGTGGAACACACTACAACGTACGGCATTTGGGGTGTAAGGGGTGTCGAATAACATCTTAAGACTTGAGACACCCAAGCCAACCTCACCTGCACGTGGTGCACCCTGCTGATCAACGAACGAGGCAATGGCGATAGCGGGGTGGTATGGTTTTACAGCCCGACTGGGTCGCAACCACCATGCACATTGCGAAAAAGCCCGTCATAGTGACTCGATTTTGCGCGTCGCGTTTCGGGATCAGCCTGTGCATATCCAGTACCGGGTGACTTTCGTCATTATGGCCGGCATGACAGCGGCGACCGACAATGGATGATCTGTCTCTCGGTGGTCGCCACTGTTTTTCGATTGTACTATGCTTACCATCAGGCATAGCGCAGTCATTTTGTCGTGCTTCAATAAAAAAAATAATAATAATACCCTAATCATATGTTTACATAAATTTACTATTTCTGTGTGTACAATTCTATAACTTCAATATTCGCTGACATTTATTTCATCATATTGTCTACACAAGATGAACATATTTTTTCAAAATCGAATCTTCTAAGATATTCATTTTTTCAATCGTTATATGTAGAATATGACAATAGTACACAAATTATGCAATAAACAATTTATCAAGATACGATGATTCTCCAACGAAAAGATTTCTTAAATAATACAATTCTAAACTTGTCAACTAAATGTTTTCTTATTATTAGTTTTGTTATCTTATAATTTAAAATAAGCCTAGATTATATACTAGTTGACAGCCCGACTTCGCATGCGTTTGTTGTTATTAGTTGCAATAAACGGTCGAGTTATAGCAATCTAGAAATATTCTTCTTGTTGAAACAATTTTACAAAATATCGACTTTCATAACATTGAACAGTTAAACGATTTATGTGTTTCAGTATTAACTAGGGGCGATTTTAGCAACATCCATTTGTATCTATTAATGTTTTAATTTAATTTATACTGATTTTTTTATTCATTAATATATAGAATTTATTATCTGTATACTTATTATTTATTAAGCTTTTATTTAAAAAACTGTATTGAGAGTTGTAGATGGTAGACGTAAGGAGCGTTGATAGAGACTAATAGATAAAGGCTTCGACTCGTCGGGGGTATGGAAAAACACTAGTTAATTACAAAAGTTAATTAAGTTTAGTGTTTTATTGATAACACTAAAACTCTCAGTAGCTAATAAACAAAAAAAAAGAAGTCGGTTCACAAATACAGCAGAAACAAGGGTTAAAGTGTAGTATCTGCCTCTATTTATTTATACTACTATCATAAAGACCTACGGTGTTATTACAAAAAAGTTAAATATGTATTGAATACTTGCTTTAAAAAGGTTTCGTGTTAAATGCACCGCGCTCGCTTGAGGTAAGTTCGCGTTATCCTTTTTCGCAAGGTTAACCTAACCAAAACCAGACAAAAGAGCAAGATGGCTAACATTCAGCTAGAGCGGTGTATTTAATACGAAACCTTTTTAAAGCAAGTATTCAATACGTATTTTATTTTTTTGTAATAACACAGGTAAAGTTTGCGCGTTTGTAGGGAATAATCTCAGGAACTGCTGGTCAGATCTTAAAAATTATTTCAATATTAGAGAGCTTACTTATCGAGGAAGGTATAAGCTATATATCATCACGCTAAGACCAATAGGGGCGGAGCACCAATGAAGAATGTCTGGAAATCGGGATTTTATTCTTTTGAGAGATTCCGCTGCGTGTTATTTCGCTAAGTGATGTTTATTAGTCGTATTATCAACAACTATTATGAATTCTTATCAATATTTAATGATATAATAACTGAGCCATAACAACGCGTGGCCGGGTCAGGTAGTAGGTATATATAGCTATATTCCATAATAAGTTGACACGATTTGAAGTTTTAATTAACAAGTAACATAATAGCCGTTTTCTATTTTCAGAAGTCCGAACTTACTTTTCAAAAGGAATAACTTTAACTACCGCTATTTTAGGATGGTGCAACGTCACGAAGACTATATTCGTATTAATACTGTGGCGTACACAAAAACAACAGCTATAGGCGTCAGTGTGAATGCGTAAAAAAAAACTTCCGTAGGAGCTTAGTCGTTAACCTAACGCGTTGCCAAAATGAATATCTATAACATATTGTTAACAGCGTTACGCAGGTTTTCTCACGTTTATTCTAAAACATTTATTACCATGAAGGACTTATCCCCTATTGACGTATTTCGCCACAATAAAACTACAGCAGAAATGGCCGAATATTGGTTTCAAATTTGCAAATTCAGATTTTGTACAAATCACAATAACCACGTATTACAAAAGAAGGTCGCGTTCTGCCACGTCTGTCTGTCTGTCTGTTCGCGATAAACTCAAACACTACTGAACGGATTTTTATGCGGTTTTCACCAGTAAGATCAAGTGATTCACGAAGGTTTAGGTATATAATTTGTTAAGATTTTTTTTTTATTATCGGGGTGGAACAACGACCACCGGGCCCGCTAGTGTAAACTAATTTGTACACTTTTCTCTGGTGACTTTAGGAAGATTCTAGGAGGCTTTTTGTATTTCATTTATATTTCAAAGGCAGAAAGAACTATCGTTACTTACTAAGGTTTGACAGATAATTTGAATTTGTCATTTGGAAGTCAACATTATTTTCTTCAAGTCTTTCTGCTAGAATTTAACTCATTAGTAAATTAAGGAACAGGTTAGGGAGAAACCTAAGTACGATTATGTCATAATCTTTTCTATTTTTAAGTTAATACATGTGAACAATACTCCACAGTAGAACATAAAACATAGTTCAAAAAACGATTGCGTATATATGTGTACTTAAATTAACGTTTGTGTGCCGTAAAGATACACGATAGAAATGATTTTTTTACAGGGAAATATTTTAATTAACAAGATACAACAAAGGTAATGTCATGTGGCGTTCCCAGGCGGACACCCAACCAAGTATTGACCGCGCCTGAAGTTGTTTAACTTCGGTGATCGGATGAGAGCCGGTGATTTCAACACTCTACCCAACATAGCGTTTACCCCCACCACTTTTCGTCATACAGGAAAATTTCGGATCACGATTTCAAAGCCCTTCCATAAGAAGCTTCATATCAGAAATAGTATCAAATAATTTAATCGGAACGTCATTGGTCAGCATGTTGTCATGAATTGTGATTCTTATAATTAATATTGTAGACAGTGTAGTGTTACGTTACAATTAAAGAAAATATGAAATATTTCAAAACTTCTTACAATTACGTCACACTATTTATTTTTATTTCTCAAATTTATTTTTAAGTATATAAGTTACGTTTAAATCGTGAATCTCGCAAATACATTTTATACCTCTTTAATAGTCGTAAATGTGTAATTAAACCATAAACAAATAACATGCACGTCGAAAGTGTGAGAAACAGAGCTATAGTGAATGGAAAAATTAGAGAAAGGCTGGCTATCGCCTAAAACTGACGATGACCACTTATGTTGAACACATTCTATCAAACATAGAAGTTAACGTAAAATCTAAACTGTTACTCGTAGCGGCACGGAAATCCGTTACGTCTCTCAACTTTTTTTTAACATGACTGGACTCTAATGCCTCTGGTGGCAAGAGTACAGTAAAATCTGAGAATGGTATTCATTTTTTTCAAAACAAGACGTGCCAATGAGTTTCACTTACGGGTTCCCTCCATTACGTATATGTATGTTTGTCTTTTTTTTTCATTTTTGTAATAACAATGTTTAATCGATTTTCTTTTAAATAACGAATTGTCACACAGGAGTTCTAATCTGGCATTTATTGCATTATTACAAGTCTCTACATATATGTAGAGTCCCTGAAAAGTGGGACACGGCGAATTTTGTAGTCGTTTCAACACTCGCGAGACCATTCGCGACTCAAGATAACGAGTGACTTATCAGTCTGTGTATCGAATATAAAACTACTCACCTATATTTAGCTTTATGAGCTGCGTCGAAGAGGTCGCCTTCGAATGGTGAGGTAATGAGGTAGGAGGGTGGCACGGGAGACTGCTGCGGTGCCGGGAGCGCATCGTGGCTCGGCGCGGCCACCACTGCTCCCAACCTCTGGCATGCCGCGCGCACCCTCTCGCACTCCAAACACGACTCATTCACGTATACTAAGGGATTTGACGAACCTGACAAAAATAAAAACAATACTTTGAAGCGCTGTGGGCTAAGTGGTTCTTCTTTTTTTGTGGCTCTGCAAAAGCTTTTGCCAGTGTCTTTATTTTGTTTCAATCGAGATTACAACATATTTTACACAATAAGAGTCATGTGATTATTTCAGTGTTCCAAAAAACGGTGGCTCCCTTGATAGAACTTTGCAGGGAATTTTTATAGCATCTCAGAATTCATGGTATTATTTTCCATTCGCTTCACTTAAACACAATAACCAAACTATATTACGTATAACACCACCAATTCTACAATATACAGAGTCAAATAACACAAGATTATGAGTAAAATATAAAATCTACTACATGACAGACCAAAATTCCGCCAAAAACACCCTAAGTGGTTAGGGAGTTCAAATATAGGCGTCGATCGGCGTAGACTCGAATACAAGCAAATGAGCCGGAACTTTCGATGAAGGTAAACATAGTAATTAATCCGTAGCATAGTGGTAGGGGGATTTTTCTAAACCCGCTCGACGAGCTACCTTTCTCAAATTGTATGAGTGTGTTTCCAATCCACTCTCTTGAGATTAGCGTGTTCAGCATTTTGGCCACATCTTCATTTAACATAAGACTAGGTTATGCTCAAACGATAAAACCTATAAGGCGTTCTTACAAAAAACTTAAATACTTATTGAATTCTTGCTTTAAAAAGGTTTCGTATTAAATACACCGCTCTCGCCCGAGGCAAGTTCGCGTTATTCTTTTTCGCTAGTCTAATCTAACCTAACTAAAGCGAGACAGAAGAACAAGAACATTCGGCGAGCGCGGTACATTTAAAAGGAAACCTTATTAAAGCAAGTATTCAATACGTATTCAACATTTAACACCGATAGATAATAAAAAATGAACATCAAGTAACACAATTTAACTAATTTGCAGCCAGTTTATGCCAACAAGCTACCTAATATATAATTTAAAACATTTCAACTAACACTGATTCTTATCTTAGATTTGTAACAGAATAAGATGTTGATATTTTCTAAGGAAAATAATATAACAGCTCCGTAAAATAGGATATAAATGACGTTCTTGAGAAAAGTAGCATGAAATTGTTCTAGTACAGATAAAAATACAAATTATTTCATATTTGTGATATTAAATACATAGTGAAAAACATTTAAACCAAAAGTTCATAGTCACGTATGAAAACTCTAGTCGTCACATTTTGACGACATCATTTTTGTATCATACGCTGCAAACAAAGAACTAAAATTATATTAACGTAATGGACATTACAAACACCAGGATCCTTAATTATCCATGAACTGTACAGGATTTAGAAATTGTTTTTAGTAATAACACTCAAATACAAACATTACCAATGTTATGATATGCCAAATCATTGGTCTTTCCACTAAATAAATAGATAAAATATTTACATAATGTACATACATATCGAAGCGACACTAAATCAAGTTAACATGAAAGAAAATCCAACACAATAACAATGACGTGGTAAGAGATTTTTTTCTAATTATATTTCATTTTTAACATTCACTTAGTTCTCATAAGTATCATAATTTCACTTAAGTTGATAGTAAATCACTGCATCTCTTCTCCATTAGTAATCAACATGAACGAAAAACAGTATAATAAAGTGTTTTACACATTCATCTGTTTTAATAATAATTGAAATATAATAAAACAAAATGTTTATATCATAAACTGTTCCCTTATTTCAAGTACGTATTAAATTTATGTGTGATTGATATACTTCTTTTAACCTAACATTTAAAGTTTAACATTCACAGTCATTATTAAAAAAATCAACAGTATTCTTTCAAACAAATTTAGTAATAATAAATCACTTAGTATTAAATACCGCATAGAATGTCTGAATTGATTTTAATAAAATATTATAATTTTAAAAGTGTTCTCATACATTGTAACATTTAACATAGATCTCATTTTTTACATTGTTATTATTCCATAACACACAGTCCATAAAGTCTACTCTAGAAGCATTTATTATTAAAATCAAAACAATGCTCTATGAATCTTAAATACATAAAGGCAGCAACGTTTCTGTACAAAATTTTATTTTAAACCAGCTTTAGTGTTTAATTATCTTTTTAATGAAATATGTGTTAATTTTAACAGCCGTTTGCATTAATGATTAGTTATTATTTACATACAAAAAGGCAAAATAAACATAAAACGTCAATGTATATTTTTCCACACCGCATTCCATAGAAGGATATATTAATATTTGGGTGAGGAAGTCGGATTTATCTGATTACGACGAACCTCTTGAAACGAAACAGATGTTGGAAGTCATCGTCTCCTTTGATCCTTCAAAAGTTCTTACAAATGTATGCACACTTCAGATCATGTAAACATGGGTCACTGCTATGGATCATTTCACTTTTAATAGATAAATAGCCAATTTTCGGGAAGCCTACACTTTTATACCACATGTGATTAAGAATCATATCTTACCTACATATTATAAAACAAAGTTCTCTTCCACGTCGGTCTATCTGTATAAAAAGTTTAGGTATATAATTTGTCAAGGTTTTTAATATCAAGTCGGGTCAACGTCCGCCGTGCCCGCTATTCCTATCTATCTATACTAATATTATAAAGAGGTAAAGTTTGTGAGTTTCTGAGTTTGTGACGTTGTTACATTGGGGTTGGGGTAATCTCAGGGCCTACTTGTTCGATTTGAATAATTATTTCTGTGTTATATAGCTCATTTATCGAGGAAGGTTATAGGCTATATATCATCATGCTAAGGCCAATAGGAGCGGAGTACAGATGAAAAATGTTTCTAAATTGGGAAAGTAACTAATCCACGCGGACAAAGTCGCGGGCAAAGGCGAGTACTTAATATAAAGAGGTGTAAAGTTTGTGAGTTTGTAGGGGGTAATATCTGGATCTACTAAACCGATTTTGAAAATTCTTTTAACAATAGTAAGCAAAGTTATTTGTGAATGTCATAGGCTACGTATTAACGCTGCCTTAACGATATATGATTGATTTCTGGAGAAAAGTCGTAGAGCTTGATAATGCCTACAAAAAAGTCAACGATAGGATATGTCTAACTTTTATATTTAAGTCATAAAAGTAGCTTTTTATACTAAAAAAAAATCTTTCAATGTTATATAGCTCATTTATCGAGGATGCTTATAGGCTATATATCATGACACTAACACCAATAGGAGCGGAGCAACAATGAATGTTTAAAAATTGAGGGTTTTATTTTCCTCTTCAGAACTTCCGCTGCGGGGTAGTGCTAGCCCAAAGTAACTATTCGACGCGAACGAAGTCGCGGGCAGAGGCTAGTACATAAATAAAATGATAGAGGCCTGGTGTTATGCTCGCATCATGCAAAAATTACTAGATCACTTCTTAGATACTTGGCCCTAATCTAAATAACAAATTATCACATTTTCATTTAATATAAATAAAGTTTTAAGAAACTACGCTTATTATAAGGGCTACGCAATCAGTGATGTGTTTTCTTGCTGTGAGAATTAACGCAAGCGAGGTAGTGATCATACGCAGGACAACGCAGACGTATCAGCTAGTTCGTGATAAGGAAGTATAACATAAGATAAATCTAAAACGGTATCAACGTAACTACGTACTTAATCTTACGGAATTTACTACGTTACGTAAATTGGAACACATTCTAACTGATAGTTTGTATGACAAAAAAAACTATGAATCAAATCTTTAATAATGTGACCTTTAGAGACGCGTTCTCCCACGTTAATTGTTCAAGTTGCCATGTTAACAAAACATGATTAGTCACACTTGTATCAAGGGTAGCAGATTTTTTTTGCCGTTTTTTAATGTGTAGTTCTGATATATGAGGCGCGCGGTCTTATCCACTCAGTTACCACCGCCCTAGTTGCGAAGCACTATATATTAAGTTCTCTGTCACTACAATTATTTTTTTTGGGTTAACGCTAACACGCACGGAAGCTCTCAAGAGGAAAAAAATCCCAATCCTGAAACATTACTTATCGGTGCTCTGCTCCTATTAGTCTTAGTGTGATGATCTTCCTCGATAAAGGAGTTATATAGCACTGACAGAATTTTTCAAATCGGTCCAGTAGTTTCTGAAATTACCCCCTACAACGTCACAAACTCACAAACTTTATTTCTTTATAATATTAGTATAGATAAAGTTCTAAGCAACGTCTGTGTATTTGTCTGTTGGCGATCAACTTCAAAACTACTGAATATACTTTCATGAGGGTTTCACAAATAGATAAAGTTATTCATGAAGAAGATAGTATATAATTTGTCAAAGTTGTCGTTTATTATCAGGGCGGTAAATCATCCACGGGCCCGCTAGTAGACTATAGATTTTATTTCTAGACTTCCTTAACTGCTGATCATGAATCATTAAGGTAACCAGAACAGACTAAAAAATGGTTACTTATATAAATGTTTATGTAAGCATGGAGAGGGAGGCAGTTACGAATATTGCTTACTTTTGCTGACCAGGGGAAGGGGATGATCAGAAATTACAAACATTCTGCTTAGATAATACTTGAACAGAGCCAAAGCAGCCTAAATCATGCAATGCAAAATCCATTTAAAAACAGATATTAATTTAATTTCAGAGTTATGGTTATTATTTTCAATCAAAAACAACCAAAACAAATAAAACCAGATTTAAAAATTGTCAATTGAATGAGACAGCAAGTAATAATAACATGTAAACAAAAAATGTATATTTGGCCTATCACCATAGAAGTTAGCACACCAAAAATCATGGAGAAAGCTATGTTATTCATATAACATATAACTCACCATTATATAGTACTAGAGTATATTTAATTGTTATTAATTGTAACTATGTTTCCTACAGTAATAGATAAAAATCTTTGTTATATTTTAATAATTCACAGTAAAAAAGTCTATCTAGTTATAATATTTTGCGACAAAGTAATCACCTAAATAAAAATTATAAAGGTCATACACATTACCTAATCATAGATATAATTTTATTAATAAGGTATATCCAACAAGTTTTCTTTATTTCTTTATGCAACCTGAAAATTTAATTTCATTTGGTTGAGAATTCAAAGGGTCCTATGATTAAATTATTAATTATTAATTAAAGCCATACACTTTTCCTGCTTTATAGTACTTTGTGATATTTTAGAATGGAATCCATCCAAAATTTAAAATAAAACGAATGTTTATTTCAGCATCGCAAAGTGCAATGGTTGTATTGGTCTATCATTCTAATAGTAAACCAATGTTTTTTACACTTCTTTCATCTTGAAACGTCTTCCAACCTTTCAAATTATCATTACCAAAGGCTACTCGATTTTCTTATTCATGTTATTGTTAAAGGATGAAAATTAAGTAAAACAGTTTCTGTGCCAACTAGAAACAGTAGTTTACCTCTATACATCAAACCTCAAAATAATATTTGCATGTAGGACAAATATTTACATTATGTACAATTTAATTAATAATATTGAATAATGATTATTTAATGACAATGACATATCACGCCATGCGCCACACTCACTTCCTCCACCAAGATACGAACGGAGTTGTTCTACCAACGCTAGCATGTCTGGCGTGCGTGCCGCAAACCACGCTCTACGCCATCTGCAAAAGCAGCTCTTTTCAAGATCTTCATTACTGTTTTATTATTAGTATACAGTTATTGTTTATTATACAAGTTATGTTGGATGTTAAAAATTGTGGGCGAAAGAGATTATCAAACATTAGATCTTTGTAGAATTTCTATGCAAATACACATATTTACTTTAGTACCTTTCAATTGATGAGTTTTTTAAGTCTTTATTTTCAATTCTTACAAATGCATGATTAAGCGGTAATTATGATATTAGATTAAACCTACCAATTTTTATTTTGCTTATAAATTGTGCTTACACAAAACAGTGTTTAAAATATTATTTGTACAGCATAGTTATTACATATTAAATAATAGAGGTAACAGGTAATCTGTATGAATCCATCTCTATTCCATAGATTAATCTAGTAAAAATAATTTGAACAAAAATCACACACATTAAATCATAAGAAAAAGATATAGCCTTCTTATGTCTATTTAAATATTCTATCACAGCAATTCAATACATTTGTATCGTCTATCAGCATATATCTAAATAACAAAAGTCATGTACAAATCAGCCTGATGAGCAAATTCCAATCACATTGATCTTTGATGTATTTTAATATAAAACTATAAATTCAATGTGTAGTACTTTGTCATATGAATTTTAAATATCTATGTGTTATAATCAAAATATATTATCTGTCTGTAAAGTGTTGGTTATGTACATACAGAATACACTTAATCTGATACTTAGGACAAAGATTAATAGTTGTTAAATCGATTTTCATAAAATTCCTTCCATTCCTTTTATCAATAAATAACAGTAATCATTTACATTATAATTCAAGAAAATAACCATAACTAATGAAACAGTAACAATTAGGGTTTCAATATAACATCATGTAATACAACATTGTTGATTATTAAAAAGAGATATATATATATAGCCGAAATAATATTCTATTACTTCAATTGTGAGCAATTAAACACTTGAAATAGATGAAACTGTATACTCATTATATATAACTAAGTATATAACTAATAAGTAAGATTTCCTTTAAGATAGTACAAATATACATAAATTTTTGTAATTATGTTGTTTATAAAAATAATATAGTTCTATATATGCTAACCAATGAATGTAACCTAAAAAAAAGAATGTTAATACTGAAAAAGATAAAGGTTGCAAAGCAGTCATCATTTGTTTATCACAGAAGAGTGACAAGGTCAATGAGGTTATCTTATGTTATTGGACTATTATTCAGGGTCAGGGAAACACTTATGAATTAATAACATACATTTCTTAACTTTGAATGTTAGATAAACTTTCAATAACATCTGTACACGATATTGTAATGATTTAAGCATGATGTCATTCATTCTATTACATATGCAAAAAACTCTGGAAAGATAACTATATAAGTACAGTTATAATATAATCCTATCAATTAAATACTTGATAAGTACTTGATTTTCTAATGTTAGATGATATTGAATGAATATATCATATTAAGTTATTAAAACATTACATTTTTATATACTATTTAAGTTAAAACATTCTTATCATAATATTCAATATAATAATAAATGAAAATATTGTGCAAACAAAAATATTTTAATAATATAAATATAAAGGAGAACATTATAGTAATTTACATTTATAATATACAGTTCTCATATACCAGTTTTTGATTTTATTACCCAAAAAATTACAAGTATATTTCAATTGTTTTGACAATACTCATATTTCGATTAAAGATTTCTCATATTAACCACAAAATTATTGAATCAATGTATTAGAATATAATAGTAATACTTTAACAACTCTTTTATGGAATGTTATCAAATTTTCACATGAAGTACATTGACACCGAATAGGAATAAGTAAGTAGGTATAAAAGTCACTACATAGTTTTTTAATAGACAGAAATGGCTAAATTTCTATTACTTATTTTGTGAGACAATTATAGCATACACCAATACTGTTTTGTGTGTTGTGTACTGTATACATATTCCTTTAACATATAAATACCATTGTATACTAAATGACATCCTGAAAGAAGTAACAAGATAGACATTTTTGTAGTCCTTTGACTGTAGATGTTCTTTCCTCATTATACTACCAATGTCAATTTAAAAAACACACAAAATGTGATAAAAGTCAGTCATATTGTTTCGTTTATATATATTATAAAAGAATGATATTAAATTGGTATACATTTCATACAGAGGTTTGAGTACGGAAATTAGATTATATGTAAAAAGCAAAAAAAAAAATCATATTTTTTTATCATGAAAGAACAATATCCTACAGATAAAAATCAATGTTATAAGATAAATGAATCTTAAATCTTTTTGGAAAATTTTTGACACTTCAAGTACGTTACTACTCTTATTTTGTTACATCAGAAGTACAACATTATGAATAAAACAAAAACATTAAACTGCATCACAACAATTATTAATTGTCAACATGTACGCAGAGTACTAGTGTCAATTATATTAAAATTTACTACGCATTAGAATATATTGGTCATATTTGAATTATTTACCATCACTTTCTTGAATTTTGTCAGTTGTAGCGGTGCTTCCTGTTTGTGTCATGCCCTTAGACAATTCGTCCATCTTGCCGTACACAGGTTCGTTACATCAATCATCAAAATCACAACACTAAATAACAATAACTTAAATAACACACATGATGAATCAGTTTTCACTTTACGTTAAATTTAATCTCTTCTGTAAATAATTCAGTTTATTCCATCTCAAACACATTTCTGAAACTCTACATTCACCAACGAATAGGAACGTATCAAATAGTTCACTCGAAACTAGTGTTGCCATTGTAGCTAGAAGAAAATGTATCAATTAAAATAATACAAACTTCATCAGTTCAATAAAAAAAAACCTTGATAATAAAAATGACACATCTTAATATCATAAATAATTTAAATTGAATATTATATTACAAAATAAAAATGTTTATTGTCTATAAATCTCAATAATATAACTTATTTTAACATTTGTTAATGGCATTAAATAATATTTAAATTAATATTTTTAATTTAGTTACATAGTAATTAAATTACATATCGATATTTTAAATATTATTATTGATTTATCAGACAACACTTTTGTCATTCATTAACTCACTATCGCCACATATACATTTAAATGCATTCTGTTATATTATGTGTAATTTAACATAATGGTTTAAACAACTGCACTTTCAAACATCTTTCTAATCCGTAAATGGGTAACCTAAAAACAATTAATTGAAAGAAATTTTAGGATAAGGGATAAATTTTTCACGCGTTAGGATGACACGAGTATTTTATTTTGAATTTCCATAGGTACCGTTAGGAAATTTCGATAGTATACGCTAGTTATAATTTGTCTTTGGTATATGGTAATAGAATTAGCATAGATGAAATTATATCGTTTTATAATTAAGTTGTATTATTGATTTCTTTTTTCCCATACTTTTAATTATAATTAAATGAACCAAGTTTTGATTTCTTTAATATAAAATATTTTATAAAAACTCAATGGGCAATGAATGCAAATGCCGTTAGTTGAGGGGTAAGAGCACAGAATTATATTATTCCAAGTGGAGGGCAAGACCGATTACTTGGAGTGAATCTTCGGGTAAATTAACAAATCTTACACTGCAGAACTGGTGTAAACTAAAATCGACAAAAATGTTATATCTGTGAATAGGACTAAGTTGCCAATAACAAAAAAGAAGAAGAAGAATGTTATATCTGTGAATTAAAGCATACCATCTGTTATTTGTTAGTTATATCTGTATTTTAGAGTTTTTTTGTACTGTCAAAAGATTATTATTTTGATAAGATAAATGTTAGAAAACGTATTTGCATACTGATAACTGTAAAATAATACAATGGGCTAAGAGAATTTCAATGCTATATCTTACTTCAAAAGTGTTTCAGAGTGTTTTGAAAATATCAGTATGGAACATTTTGGTCTTTCACACATATTATATGAACCCGAAAAGTATAATCCAGACACTTTAGATTTATTAACTGATGAAGAAGCAAGAGAATATTGGTTAAATACTTGTGAAAAGCTCGTCGAAAGATATGTCAATTTTGCACTTGCTAATAAGAGTGATCCTACTGTCGAAATACGAGCACTAAAGTTCAAGACTTGCTATGTAGAAGCAATCAAGGAACTTAGGATAAATCCTCTGTGAGTATTATAACCCTTGGCCCTGATCGTGGGTGATAAAATTTTTTGGCATGCATTCAGCATTTACATTTTATTATTTGAAGTCTTGGTTGTTTTGAATAGGTAATTTTAAATGATGCCAAGTTTCAATTTCGTACTGTGTAAATCGAATCTTAGTCAGGATCCAATAGTGTAATTTGTTTTTATGCTTTGCTAATATTATTATTTTTAATTTTAGTGCTCATGGGCAGTTAACAGTACGATTACTCCTTGACATCAACGAAACATGCCTTCGTTCCCAGGGATTCTTTGATTTATGGAAACAACAAAAGAAATTTGAAAATGATGGAGCATTAGCAACACTGAGTGCTAGATTGGCAGAGATTGATGCTATAGCTGAAGATCGTCAAAGGTGGATTGAGCTATGCAGAGGAGTATTAGCTGGTAAGTTTTACACAGAGTCGAATAAGTCATTTTGGACTATGATATGTTATTTATAAAGATCAAATTTACCACTAATTTGGTAAATTTACTATTATTGAGAAACCAGTATGAGATTCAATAACATTAGTGATATCCTAATAAACTTGTTCTACAAATGAATAGTATTTTTAGTAATAATTTGAAGACCTAAGTTAGCACTCTTTAAATAACATAAATTTGTCATTAAACTATTTTCTTATATGTATCTAGAATCATGGTTGGGTCGCATAAATTTACCTAAGTTTTTCCAGATATATATTATCATGAAAATAATTGGAAAATGTCTTTAGAAAACATTGGAAGGGAAAAAATTACTTTTTTGTTTTAATTTTATTCTTTAAACAGCTTAGTCACAACAATGTAAAAGTATAGTATAATAATATGAGGAAGCTTCTTATTGGCTTCAAATGAATAAAAAACCATAAGATATGAGCATAACTAAGTATAATATAAGGAATAAACTACAAAGGAGAGAGCTTGATGAATTATATGACAATTTAATTAAAAGTTATTAAGCTTCTACTTTTCTTTTTTATATTATTAATTTCTAATCCTTAAATATATATTGTGGATTTTATTTTTATTTATAATCTTGTATTGACGATATATTGAGTAAATTTGGTGGTGTTTCACTTAGTATAATTAGATTATTGTGCATAAGTGAAGTTAATGGAAAATAAGACCATGGAGCATGAAATTCTGAGATGCCACAAAAACTTCCTGGAAGGTTCTAGCGAGGGATCCACCATCTTATTAGAATATTGATTCACACAATACTTAATATTGGAATGTTCACATGACGCTTGTGATATTATTGACTAGATGACAATGGCAGTATCAGAAAGATTGATTGCTAAAAATAAAGATAAAAAATATACATAAGTTATTGCATCATTAAAAAATAGAAATGAATAAAAATATTTTTATTACAAGTATTTATCCTTTTTTAATAAACTGGTTAAGTAAAAAAAAACCATTAGTTATTCTTGTTATTTTATTATATGAACAATTTACAAGATATAAAAAATTGATCTGTTATTTATCTATAACTAGCAGGTTTAGCGGACATTGTCCCCCTCTGTTAATGAAAAAACATAGACAAATTACATACCTAAACCTTCCTCGTGAATCGCTTTATGTACTGGTGAAAACTGCATTGAAATTTATGCAGTCATTTTTTAGTTTAATTGTGAACAGGCAGACTGACTTTGTTTTATAATATGTACTGATTATTTAAGAAATAACCAAGTCATTATTACATTAAAATTGTATGTCATCAAATTCAACTAGGAAACATGTTTGACTGGGGTGCCCAGGCTGTGACTGCCATATTAGATTGTGGACTCTATGAAGCACTACAGAAAATTCAAAAAAGACCATGGTTATTTGATGGTTTAGATAAATGGCTGATCAAGTTAGAGGTGAGATTTATATTTACAGCATATAAACATAAATTTGATGGACTTGAACCAAGGTGCACTATGTTATAGTCCAGTGAAGTTATAAAAAACTATCAGGCTAATAGTACCTATTTGAAAAAAAAATATATAATAAAAATATAATTGATGCCTAAATCTGAAACATAATTACAATTTAATTTCAGTTGTATAAACCTATTTCATTTAAAATACCGGGACAGAAGACTGGGACCAGAATGGCAGGTACCTCTAACCAATTTGGGCACTTTGAGTGAAAGTCTATAATTGGAGTTTCTGCCAAAACAGACAAAATGGTTGAAGTGTTGGAATAGAGTGCTATAAATTCGTAGTAGTTGAATTTTAGGCATCTCATTCACTCACATTCAATATACATACAAGCCTTTCTGAATCATACAATTGAAATTGTATGATTCACAAATGAATATTTGTATGAATAGTTTAGCTAGGTTTGATCCGGGATATTGGTAACAGCCTAGCTAGGTAAGCTGTAAAGACCTTGCCAGGTTAAAAGCGGAGTAAGTTCGAAAAAAAGCATCTCATTCATTACAACTTGTGAAACAATAAATGGGATGCACTGGAAAAAAAATGGTACTTGTGTAAAATAACCTACCACTACACCTATCAATATATACAAGTTTCAGGTATAGATCTGTGAAGATGAAGCAAGAGGGTTTAGTTTAAGTTCAGCTTTCAAACAATAAGACCATTCTAAGCAATTTATTTTCTTAAATGTTCACTATTAAAAAAAATATATACATCAAAAGTGTAATCATTTTGATTTCAGACAAAATAAAGTAGCAGAATAGCAATAAAAAAAAAAAATTGACTATCCTATTTTATGTAATAACAAATTTTTGGTTATAGTACGGCAGTTCGTTTTTACGGTTTCACTGGCCGAAACTTTACATAGGGATCGTGTGTTACATGACACCTTATGTTATACTTCTGCAGACTGAGTACTTGATGGTCCACAATATCGCTGTTTTATGTAAACTAGAAAGAGCAATGGCCATCACATCGGCTTGTGGATATCATACGATTTCCTTAGATTCTTTGTTTGTGTTAGAGATGAGAGCCCTCTACACTTAGCACTGAGATACGGTATTTAAACCTGGCGTCTTGTGAAATCGAAATCACAGTACCCTCACATTCCAACTGTCTTGATAGAAGACAGAAGTGGTCAGGAGGCAACAACACAATATACAATGACCAGCTCGCTGTCTACCCTGTCTTATGCAGTAGAACTAAATTTTATATAATTGTGCCTAAAATAATATCATGTAGTCAATATATAACTACTATTAATTATAATTGCAAACTTCTTGCATTAATTATAAAAAAAGTGTATTTGCAATTTGATAACTAGTTTACTTTTGGCACATTTTCTATGAGTGGGTACATTTTAAGGTAACTAGACCTTTATGATAATCAAGAGTTTCATGTAACAATCAGTTCAATAGCCTAAATTTATTACCAACTTGTATATTTTTCTGTTTTAGAAAACCATTCATCATTGTGCTGCTATATTTGTTGATAATAGTGGTGTTGACATAGTTCTTGGCATCTTGCCATTTGTGAGAGCTTTGTTACTTAGAGGCACATCTGTAATTTTATGTGCTAATGAGTGGCCAGCCCTTAATGATGTTACAAATGTCGAATTGGAAGAAATTTTACAGAGAGCTTCTCACATTTGTCCTGTTATAGCTGCATCCTTATCTACAGGAGATTTAGTTGTAAGATCCAGTGGACAAAGAGGTCCATGTCTTGACCTCCGAACTATTAGTGTAGGTAAGCAATGCTCTGTTATAATAAGTTTACTGAAAAATATTGCATTATTAAACTTTAAAAATTTCTCCACAGGACTATGCACTGAAATGAGAGTACGGGGAGTCGATTTGATTGTGTTAGAAGGAATGGGTAGAGCTTTACATACAAACCTCAATGCTCAGCTTGCAGTTGACTCATTAAAACTTGCTGTTGTAAAAAATGCATGGTTAGCACAGAGGCTGGGTGGACCACTATTTTCAGTAATCTTTATTTATGATGACAAACCTATTGTGACCTAACAATGATATGCCTAAGTCAATATCCATTTAAGATACTCATATAAGGGTGTTGATCCAGTATTCAATTTCTTATGTTTATAAGTCGAAAATCTTTTTTCTCTACTTACATATAATTATTATCTAAGTTGCATTCATATTTTAGAATGCTCCAATATCTATAATGACATCTTTAGTGATTTTCGGAATATATTGAGTGTTATCCTGACATCTGAGTTTTATTTTCACGATGAACATCAACTTTCTTTTATTCTACTTTCCTGTACCATATTTACTTAAAAAATAATAAAAGACGTGAGTAATGAGTCGATAGTTTATTTAAGTATAGAGAATCCAATTTGTCCATTACAATTATTACACTAGATGAGGGCTAGACAAAGTGATAATTTACTGTATAAGAAAAATTTACACAACTGCATAAGTAATGACTTAATTTTAAAGAAACAATCCTTTGGAAACTATAAACACTTCCGCTTTTACTACAGTCCTGATGCAATTTTTCTAATGTGCCATTCATAAAATGGTCACTTAGAAAATTTCATGTAAAAACAGTATAAATAATAAATTTCATCTTAAGTTTTAACATCTTAACATGACATCAAACAGTTTAAGATCTGTTGAGCCAAGCAATGACTTTAAATAACAAGTATGCAATGCCAAAAGCATATGCAATTTTTTCTTTTTGCTGTCTCTGTAACTGCTCAGCCTCGATGGACATAACGCGTCTATTCAATTTAACTATTTGTCGTCTTAAATGCACTAACTCCTCTGCAGTTGATAGACCTTCACCATGTCCCATAGGCGGAGTCGGATCTCTGAAAAAATATATTAATATTATGCCAATTTAACATTGTAAAGTTTGCACGTTGAATAATGAGATTGGATATATCAATTAGTATGTTAATAGGTCTCAAACAGACGGGCTCGAACATGAGCTGCTTGGCAATATATTGTTAGACTATGACCGATCGTCTCTGAAAAGCAGCAAGTATGTGTGACGTAAAGTAAGTATGATTGTCGTCTAGGTAGGTGTAGGCAACTGCTGATAAAAACGATAAAAAAGAGATGGGGCGATATTCTGGACTAAATGTGAATCAAATAAATTTTAGTTGTTTATCCATTACATTTTGTTTTAATTACCTACCCATGAAAACAAAGTCTGTGAATAGTTTTATATAGCTAAAAACTGAGCCGTCACGGAACGCCTGGCAAATGTGCAACATGGAAATTGTTTTGTATAAGTAATATGCATCAAAAAACAGATTACGACAGGAATCAGCTATGGCATAATGAAAAGATAAAGCATTACAAATTTGTTCCATAAAATATTGACTTTGTTTATTTTATTACATAAATGTACATTTTTATTAAATACAAAAATTCATCTAGGCACAGGCGCGGCATTTATTAAAGGGCGCTAGGTCGTCGGGCCGTGCTGCGTAACATTAGTAAAACGAATTGCCGACAAAACAGTTTGAATCTTATGTTTATACAGATAGAGTTGCAAATGTTTTTGAATATTTCGTTAATAGTGCAAAGCTTGTGTTTTACGTTGCCACGTCTCGCCAAACCAACAATTAGGTTTACCCGCGCCTATAGATGTCTCGCATCAAAAAATGTTTTTCATTTTAATTTAGAACTAATATTATTATAGTAAGTTTCATAAGAACCAAACAAATTGTTCATGTTTATTTTTAAATATAAGTCGGCGCTAAGGTCTCGTCTAATGTCAAAAAGTATCTGTGTTCCGGCAGAAATATTAAGCCCTACCTTATAATACGAAGCAAGGTGCAGTACAAAGGGAGTGAGGATCATTCTCCTGGAAATCGTCGAACCGTGAACATCACTATAGTCAGTAAAAGATTAGTAGGTATATTTGCTGCTAAAGTTAATGTCAAAATTGGTATGATGTCATACTTTTATAATTGTCCCGACATTTACAATAAAAATACAATATTTGACGCCATACAAAACTACGCGATTGAGATTCCATTGCTGGTGTTCGTGAAAATCGCATGAATTGTTGCGATAATGAGAACATGAAGTTTTTACTAGATATAGAGTCACAATATTTATCTCATACTTTGCCTATATGTTACTCGCAAATTTCGACGAGACCAGTCGACGCAAATTCTCACCTGCTAATGTGCTCATAGGGTTACACATTGTTGCTTAAAATGAATGATAATACTCATTTTTATAAGTGAAATCTTAAGAGGAAACCAAAAGAAAATGATGGACTGTAAAAACATACAACTCACAGAACCATAATTATGACAAATCATTACAAAATTATGATTATTAAATTTTATATATACCATATAATATTATATACCTCAATACTAAACGCGATTCTGTCATAGTGGATTCATTGAAGTTGTCAGGGTGTGGTGTTGTTGACCGAGCTCCATCACCCTGAGATCGATAGGCTCTCACATTTCTAGGTGGAGAATTGTTAGGAATTCCTTGCGGGAAATCATCAGCAGATGGGAAGTAATGTTGATCTAGAGTTATTACTCTCGGAGGAGTGCTCACACGGATCATGCCTGGGTCTGTTGGGAGCACAGCATTATCCAGTTGAATTTCTCTGGGTGGAGCTTTGGTACCTGTAGTAAAAATGTAAAATGTACAACAAATCCTTTTTTTATTTTAGATGGGTCAATTTTTTTACAGTGATGATTTAAACTTATAACAAACCTCATCTACAACAAAAAAGGGAAAATGATATGACTATAATTAGTGGTTTTTGAAAAGTATCCCCTTAACCACTTGTATGTGTAACTATGCATTTCCTCAACAACTGAAAAACACTATTCTTCTCCACAAAGTAAATGGAAAAGTCCAACGGTGTATGTATTAACATGTATTAACGGTGTATATACTTATTATAAAAAGTTACAAACCAATCATTAAGATGTTCTTTTTATTGTCCTACCAGACGCAGGGTTGACCCATATTATATTCCTTCATCTTTTGAACTGAGATTCAGCTCACTACAATTCTATAATTTGCTGTCTGCCTGATGTGAACTCTGTGCAATGTCCTCATTTAGACTTAGACAGCTGACAATAACTCAATATAATAGTCACTAATAATAAGTCTAACTAAACTAACTAACTAACAATATAATAAGTCACTGTTTTTGTGAATGAAATGTATGTTGGACATGTCACCGAAAATTGCATCCATCCTCTCAAAACTCTACAAAAGGAGCAAGGCTTAAATTTGCACACCTTTTAAAATTGTAGTACAATATAATTATAATGTCGTAAAAAATATACTTGTGAAGGGGTATCTTTTCAATTTCTGATGTGAAACATATATAGGTGGAGAGTAAACCTGATTGTCGACGTGGCGACGCAAAATACGAGGTTTGCAATATTAACAAACTACTCCAATATATCTGCAACCCTGTTTGTATAAACATAAAATTCAAACTGTTTTGTTGGCCATTCCTTCTACTAGTGTTACGCGGCACGCGCCCCGACTATCTAACACCCTTTGATAAATGCCACTAAAAACGGCGTGTCTACGCCTAGTTGAATTTTTGTGTTAATAAAAATATTTTTGTTATAAAACAAATGAACAGTCATTACTTCATGGAACAAATTTGTAATACTTTATCTTTTCAATATGCCATAGCTGATGACTGTCCTAATCTGTTCTTTTATGCATATATAACTTATATAAAACAATTTCGATGTGAAACATCTGCCAGGAGTCATGTGGTTGCTCCATTTAAAAAAAAAATAAAGTTATTGCTAAATTGAAGTTTCAACACAGATCATTAGATATTATATCTTCTATTTTCTTTTATAAGGTGTGGTTTTTGTAACATTTCTAAATTTACTAGATTATTTATATTTTCACCTACTTTTAATTAAACTATAGAAAGAAAGAAAATAATATATAACCTGTATATAAGATGAAATTGTATAATGTAAGAATTTAAATAGGAAATTAAGGACTGGATAAAACTGAACTGATAAATGCACTCAATTTGTCTCCAAATACACACCATTACTGAGATCAATACACATTAACAGTCACAGACACCATCTAGTCTGCACCATCATTATAAAAATGTAATATGTTTTTAGACAACTCTCAAACTAGAGATAAAATCCTTTTGTCGTGGGAGGGATGACTGTTACACCAAATACTTAACGGATTCTAAAAATATATTGAACCAAATTTCATGAACCTATGTTATTTTAAAAAGGTACTTACCTATATGCTGGTCCTGTCCAACAACAAGTATCCTCTCAGGAACTTTCATGTCAAACTTTTCATTTGCATAGTCCCAAGCAGATACAACACCATTTGTAGCAGTTTCATCATCAATTATATCACCAGTGGCCTTGAAACATATTTTATACACTTGTAACATTCACTACATATGTATGTATTAAACCTACAATATTTATTATGCTCCACCATATAATCACTTGTAAGAGTGTTAAATGCAACATAAAAACACTACTTTCATATACAACTTCAGTAAATATTGTGCAATCATTTGTTTATAATAAGTAATGCATTCATTATAACATTTTATTATTAAAATATGATTGTAAATGACATATACAATGTAACATGTAACCATTGCCAATATTTATTCCCTATTAGAATCATTTATTTATAATTATATGTAATAAAACGAAGTCTATTAAAAAAAAGGATATTAGAAGGCATAAAAATAATCTATAGATCCCTTCACTATGAAACCAAATCCTGCGTAGTGGGTAATCAATCAAAACCAAGTCACAATATTTATGTTGAATTAATGCTATAAGTGAGCCAATTGGATAAAGTCAACTAAAACATTATTGAAAGAAAAATAGTTGATTTTATGCAATGTTATTAGTTCAATGCATAGATGTGTACACAGTTATAATATCTGAAATTATAGCACACAAAATGAATAAGTGTAATAAATACACTTGTTATAAATTGATTATAATAAGTATAATAATATTTATAAATTAAATTAATGTAAAAAACGTAATTTTAATATAGAAATACCTTGATCCTTTGCGGTACAGTCATATTGTGGCTTATAAGGCGCGCATAAGCTTCATCAGATGTATATTGCATTATGTAAACATAAGCAAGGTAGGATTTATTCTTAATTATCGTATTACTATAGAATAATCTTCATGTATACAATCTAGAAGTAAAATAAACTGAATTTTAAACATACTACGGCGTGAGTTGATAATTTTACCACATAATAAGGTCTTGGTATCTTGAAATTCCGTTATCTTCAATATAACAATAAAAATTACCTACTTACGTGAACAAGATATTCCAACTCTATAAAAATTATTTTTTATTTTTATCTAGCAGAAAAATAAATTATATATATACAGTAAGTCAAAGGATCCTAAAGGGATTAATCCCAAAGGATTAATTTATAACTAAAAAGCAGTATGCACAGAGTACCTCGTAGTATGCAGATAAGTATTACCCTAGAGTAGGGCTGTTAATAAAATATCGACATATCAATTTTTTTTCTAAATGTCGGTATTCTGTGGTAATATTTTTTTGGGTGATATATCGAATTTCAATATTAAAATATGGATATTGCCGGTACCGATATTTTTTTTTATTCATCAACATTTTCTTAGCCTTATCCCACCTAGGTTGAATTGATACATTATGTTTTTTTTCCACTCTCCTCTGTCAGATATCATCTCAGAATTTACATCTTTTATACATATGTTATTTTTATACACTTTATCCATACCTTTTTCGGTTTCCTGTACTCTTATATCTGTCCACCTTTATACTTATACTTTATACTTTTCTAGATATAAGTCTTCCAGCTCTCTTTATGACATGCCTGTATCATGCTAACCTTTTTTTTTCAACTTCTCTGTCACTGCTGATATTTTCAAACTTAACTGATACATTTTTATTCTATCAATTCTAGTTACACCATACATCTCAACAATCGCATCTCTGCCCTATACAGTATTTTCTCATGCGTTTCTTTTGTAACCCGGTACGCAGATGCATGCAGTATGACTGTGTCTTATAATAGTTTTATACGCCTTCCACATGAGTTTCAAGAGCATTCGTGGATCACAAGATACCCTAAACATCTTTCCCCATTTCGTGCATCCCACAATTATCCTATTATTTCCGTTATTGTCTACGCTGCTATCGTTTTGGATAAATGAACCGAGGTACCGGAATTTAAAGCCGGCTAGTAATAGTAATCTTAGTACCTAGTGAAACACCTGAACATATGAAGTAAATAGTATTTTAAATATCTCTTACAGAAAAATATTCATCATCATCAGCCCGTAAGAGACCCACTGCAGAGCCATAGGCCTCTTCCCGAAAGAAGGTATGGACATAATCACCACACCAGCTCACGATATATTGGCGATTACAAACTCTGAGAAAGCCACAATTGTATGTTTTCCCACTTATAGTAATACTACAAGAACATTTCTTAGGCCTAGGTTTTCTCATGGGGTTTTCGTTCACCGTCAAACGATACTGTTATCATATTAAGTGAGTAAATGTACGCGAATTTTGTAAAAATCGTTATTACACGCCGGAGTTCGAACCTACAGACATCGAAATGTTATTCCACTAGTAAAACTAATAGACTACCACTACTTAAAACTAGACTGAAAAATATTGGTACACATAATTATTTTATTTAGTTAAAACAATAATGATGACGATTATCAATATAATTGAATAACGTTTGTGCAAGTGGCTCTCAGAACTGTACTGTTATATTTTAAAACATCTATGGTATAAATTGTACATATATACAGGATGAAAAACTGTGAATGTATGTAATGTAAAGCTGATTTACAATTTTTTAAAATAAAGCCTATGCATATCTTTAAAATGAAATATCGATATTTTTCCGATATATCGATTTCCAATATTGATGTTTCGACAAATATAAATCTATAAAAAAACCGATATTTTTAAAAATATCAACAGAGCCCTACCTTAGTGGTTGAGAACTTCTAGGGATGGTCGATATTCATAGACGGTGAATAAGCATAGATTTTTAACTGAAAAATTTCTATATTTTTGATATCGATGTTTACAACACTCCAGTTTAGTACAGTACATCGGATTTAAGCGTTATTCATACATGCTGAGCCGATATGGATCTTTGACATAAGATAATTTAATGAGTAAATCACTCTTCAAATGCTTCATTCAACCAAGGAATTTATAAGAAAACAACACTTATAAATTCCTTGGTTTGCACTCAAAGGTTATAATTTTGATACCTATTAGAAAATAGAGATATTCGACTTTTTTATCGACTTTCAAATACTTTGATGTTTGCTTCGATACGTATAAAACACCTATTATCACTGAATACAAGACATATATTTTATCCAATATAATAAACCTTTATTGTCTTATTTATAACTTTTTACTACCTTACTAATAGTTATTCAAATAAAATAATTATTTTTGTTATAGCTCAATGCTCGTTGTTGATTGAAATAAGGTTTGTCCTTCGAATTTTAATTTCTGGTTTAATTGAAGTAGCTAAAACATATAAGGCTGACCAGTGGGATTATGACGCTTAATTCAAAGAAAAAAATTGCAGCGCGTTAGTATTTATTTTAAAATATGTTCTACAAAGATATTAAATTTTAATAACAATGTGGTATAAATATTTAGAAGAAACATAAATGGTTTTGTTTGTGTTATTTTGGAAACAGGTCCATTCAGTGATATAGAGGTTCATTACGTTAATTCACCATTATATATAGTATATCCGCTTCTTCTTTATTCCTTGAATAAATACCATGGAAGAAAATTAAAACGTATACATTCATATATATGATAATGATATCTTGATTGTTAAATTAAACGTCAAAATATTTTACATTTATTTATTTAAAGTAAAACATCAAGTAAATAAATTTTACAAAAAATCTTACATATATGTATATACTAGCCTTTGCCCGCGACTTCATTCGCGTGGAATAGATACACTAACACTAACACGCAGCAGTTCTCAAAAGGAAAAACATCCCGATTTTGAAACATTTTTCATCTGTGCTCCGCTCCTATTGGTATTAGCGTGATGATATGTAGCCTATATCCATTCTCGATGAATGAGCTATATAACATTAAAAGAATTATTTAAATTGGACCAGTAGTTCCTGAGATTACCTCCTACAACGTCGCAAGCTCACAAACTTTGCCTCTATAATATTAGTATAGATTAATAAAAGCACTGACTTCATTAGTGTAGACTTATAAACGCTGTGGTAGCTCGTTTACGGTTCCTCCTTTTAAAACGAAATAAAACAAAATATGTGCAAAGGATTTGTGGAGGGCAGGGCCTATATTTCAAAAACTATTGGAGAGAGCGAATAGACAATTTAAATAGGAATAATATTAGGTAACTAAAATAAATGAGTGATAAAATAACGTGGAAACAATTATGAGTCACGATTAGTCGTAGTTGTTTAGTGGTAAGCGCTCTGTTTATTGCGCGTCGCAGCTGCGCAAGTACCTTGTTTATTCGGCTATTGTGCGTATATCTTTCGGCTGAGTGCCTTAAGCGCTCGCCTTAGTAGTCCGGTGAAGCTGTTAGGACCTTGCTAGGTCAATAGCGTAGTCAGTTCAAGAAAAAAAAGGGTATATCTTGTATTGCTATAACGCTTAATCTTTTCAGAGGGCTGTTTTTGGTATTTCTCACATATAATCGTTTTTTTATCAATTAGAGTAATGTTTTCTGCACGACCTCTTCGTCTCTACCCTCAGTAAATTCTCGATATGTTCCTTGTCATAACCACAAAGTTCTTGCTATTTAAATTTTTATTATAATGAGAACCACAAGATACGTTTTCTCATTCAGAATGAAAATATAGCTTGGATTAGAAATAGTGAAATCTTTGTAGTGCTACAAAAACAAGTAAAGATAAATTATAGGCAATATTATACATTAAAATTATTTCAATCACACCTAGCGATTTTTGCACTTCAGTTCGTTGGTAGTTTAGCTGGCAATACTAGCAGCGCCGTGTTCAGCTGTCATTGGTGGCTGTGACTGTATTTGTGTTGTCACTTGTCATGTTTTATGATGAGTATTATTTTGATGAACGTACCAGTATCCCGTAAATTGTAATAAAACTATGTTTATATTTTTAACGTGAACTTCAAATGTGGTCTAGATTTAGATAGATTGTCTAGCAAATTTATTACCACGTAATAAATTATAAATTAATAAAATGAGAACTACCGGCGTTGGTTTATCATTAATTATTTTAGCCATTGCTGTGATTACTTTCGGCACAACTTTAGATTTTTCAAAGAGAGAAGAAAAGAAATCGAAATCTGTTACTACTATCGTCAGCGCCAAGTGGGAGGCCACTCCGATAGTCCTGGAATTGTCTGAGTATTTGGCTGGCGAAAGCTCTGACCTTTTCTGGTCTTTCGTGGATGGTATAAATTCTTTAAAAAAGAGTCTTGATAGTCTTGGTAAGTTCTTTTTTATATATATTAATTTTCATTATACTACAAAGGACTAGCACGAGTTAAAGTTTCGCTATAATATTGAGTGGTATGGCTTGATTGTATACCGTAAATAACTATTATTCAATGTTATAAAATATATGTCTATTCTGCAGTACTTACTGTTTGTCAAATATAATTATTTACGTGCAGTGTTTATCAGAGGCAATTAAGAATTCAAAGTTTGATCATCACTCGACAATGTTATTTGTTACTTTTATTGTACACTTACCATAAAACAGTGTGTAGACAGCTGTCTTAGCTAGGAAGATTTAACTTGAATCATGTGTGTTGATTTTGACAGTCTTATTATACGATCTAGGTTTTGCTCAATAAAATTGGAAAGTGAGAGGATAGATTATGAGATAATTTTGTATTTTTAATGCTGTGATATTGAACTTTGTTATAAATTATAGTTTTAAAAATATTTCTTCCTTTAACCCCATTAGAGTTCAAAGTAACTAACATGAAACTGTCCTTTCAACATGAAGTAACCAATACAGCTAATTGTTTGATATGAAATGTCAGAACACAACATGCCTTAATGAGGCAAATTACATTGGGATTAAAAAAAGACTATAGTCACTTTATATGACTTATCTAAGTTTCTGATACTTAAAAAAATAATTTTGCTTTTACAATTGTTATAATAGCTGACAATTTACTAATCTAAAATGGACTCAAATAAAAATTATTATATTCAATATGATACAATGTTAACAACTAGCATAACAAAAAAAAATATTGAGAAATTATTAATATACTCTGGTTTACTAGTTTTTTCATATAAGAAAGTGTCAAAGCCATTACTAACATATACATAGGATTTTCTGTTTATTTACACTATGTTACTTGTAAATAAAGTTCTTTATAAATAAATTTTCCTAGCCAAAGTTACAAATTATAAATATGGACTGATTAAAAAAGTATATATCTGTGTGATTTGATTACATTATTGTGTAAGTCTTTATTATTTTTTATGTTTTGACTATAGAAACAGATAAAGAAGTCTATGAAGCATGTATTGGAGTGGCAAGTACACTCCTTGCTCCAGCACAGTTGCGCATGGCCAAACTAGCATTGTCTATGCATACATCATCACCAGCTGTCCGTATGTTTGATGAAATTGCCATTCAAAATGGTGCCAAGGAAGTTCAGTGTGATACCTTTGTAGCTATAGCATCACGAAAAGTATGCAATAATGATGCTCTAAAAGATGTATTGAAATCACACCATGAATTTGATGTAGTGAGTATTCAGTTTTCATATTATATAGCTTTGCTGTTGCTCTTTGTAAGCTACAAATTATAATGTTTTATTTAAATTGTGAATGAAGTAAAAATTTCAATCATAATCTTCACAATGAGTAAACATTTGTTTCAGTATTTTACAATGTTGATTTTATTTATTTAAAAAGATTGTATGTACTATAGAGGCCAAACTATATAAATTAACTTTTTTCTATAAATTACTAGCGGGCCGGCCGGACATTGTCCGGCCTTGATAATAAAAAAGTCTTTACAAATTATATACCTAAACCTTCCTCAGTAATCACTCTATCTATTGGTGAAAACCACATGGAAAATCAGTTCAGTAGTTTTTGAGTTTCATGTGAACAGTCAGATTTGGTAGCGGACTTTGTTTTATACTATGTAATGATGTTCTGTTGTACTGAATATTGGGGTGAACACACAGACCATGCATTTATCAATGTAACTGTGATACTTTTTGATCTTTCAGTACAAAATTAGCTAAAAATGGTGCCATCTTAAACCTGTGTCAATGTATATTTTTTAGTATGAATGGTTTTGAGTTAAATCATCTATACTATAATAAAACTGTAACAAGTCGAAATCTGTACATTAAATATTTTTTGAAAATTTTAATCAGGATAGGCTATGTTATCGATATAGAAGCCAAAAATAAGCTTTTTACAATTTTTGTCTGTCTGTCTGTCTGTCTGTCTGTCTGTCCCTATGCACACGCATCACTCTGAAACTACTGAACCAATCTTGACGAAACTTGACATAATGATAGCTAATATTACGAGATTACATCAAATATACTTTTTGTCTCATAAAACGCCAAGGGTTCTCCAGGATAAAGGATTAAAGTCTAGAATATAAACCCGAATTACTCTGAAAGTACTGAACCAATTTTAACGAAATTTGACACAGTGATAACTAATATTAGAAGACTACATCCAGGATACTCTTTGTCCCATAAAACGCAAGGAGTTCTCCAAAATAACGGACGAAAGTAAAAAATTTGTAGTTCATGAGATTCTTAATGGATTTTGGTAATTTTCCTTTGTGCTATTTACAGCAGACAGATTAGTTAAAAATTCAAGCTATATAGGCTACATAAAAAAAAAACAAATAACCAAAAAGAATGCCGGGGTTCGAACCGTCTCCCCGTCTCCCCGTCGGTCATAAGAATAGTATAGAGTCGCCAACTTTACCTCTAGGCTACGATTACATAATAATTCCGTTCAAAAATTTCAACTGCTTCGAAAACGTCCACAAAATTGTTAATAACTAATCTATACTATTAAAATTGTAACAAGTCGAAATCTGTACATTAAATATTTTTTGGAAATTTTAATCAAGGTAGACTATGTTATCCATATAGAAGCAAAAATTAACACAGTGACAACTGATATTACAAGGCTACATCCAGGATACTTTTTGTCCCATAAAACGCAAGGGTTTCAAATTTAGAATAGCTGGTTAATACTGTGAAAATTAGTCGATGATAACTGAAGTATGTTATAAAAGTATTAGATATAGCATTATCAAGATATATGTCATAGTGTGATTTTACTTTCTTTGTAGAAGGGTGCATACTTTCAGTTCCGAAATTATCGCTGTCCGACATATTTTCAATTAAAACACTGGTTACATTCACAACTGCGAACGGTGTTTCATAATTTATAAATAGCGTTAAAAATGCGTAGTTTAATCCGTGACAGTCAATTGTCTAATTAAATAGTAACAAAGAAATCAGTGAAAGGTGCAAGCGCGGTGTGTTTGGCGGTATGTCAAAGGGCGCAAGGTCTTCTGTGCATGCCGTGTAATACTGGTACAACGAGTGTTCGACAAAGCAATTTGAATGTTATGTTTATACAGATAGAGTTGCAGATGTTTTTGAGTACTTCGTCAATAGTGCAAAGTTCGTATTATAACCTGTAGCTTCGGAAATGTAACGTCACAAAAAACCATAATCTTCATCATCATCATCATTGGCAGCTCTTCTCGACCTAATGCAGAAAATAAGCCTCCTCTCTTTTAAAAATAAAAACATGTAATTGAAATCTATCTAGGTCAGACTTTGG
>JACEII010000013.1:818979-841888 GCA_014332785.1 Antheraea mylitta | reverse complement strand
ATCGCGACCTATCTTAGCTAACCTAGCTAACTATTTATATATGTATGAGTTGTTGAAACGTATATGTGTACCAAGCATACACGCCTCAACAACTCCTCCATATATATATTATTGGAAAATTGAGAGTTTTCCAGTTCGATAAGGGGAATAAGTAAACCCTTCCACTTTCATGTGTAAGCGTGTAGCGTGCACGTGTGTGGGGGTGATCGTGTAGTGTTGTAGCAGTGATGTATATTTGTGTGTCACCGTATCGCGCAAGCAACGCACTCAAGGGCTCCCTACCGAGGGATCGAACCTAGGCTTCAGCCACTGCCGTGGGAGGCCTAATCCGGTATGTTACTAAGGGATAATGTAGCATTCTAATGGTAAACGAATTATCGAAATCCGTCCAGTAGTTTGAGTTTATTCGTAATTAACATACAAAAATACTACGATTCCTCTTTATTATAATAGTTTAGAAAAATAATTTGAATCTTATGCTTTACTGATAGGGTCGTTAATAGTGCGAAGCTTGTGTGTAATCACCACGAACGTCGCCATGGCCGATTTAAGTTTAGGGTGCGCCTATAGATGTTTTACATAAAAAATCACATATAATCTGGGTATATGTTTGAGTGAGACCGGGGATAGTTAGGATTCACAATTGGAAACGGTAGTTGTGGCTGCAATCGCGTGTCAGTTTTATTCAATTTTATCGCTTTTAAAAATACAATTGAAACCAGTGATAACCAATTTGGTGCAGACGAAGTTGCACGGATCAGCTAGTATCATAATATATTCATAAACAGATAGACTAATAAGGTATTAATAATTTTGAATATGGTTGATTGGCGATATATTTTCAATGAAAATAATTATTATTTTATATAGTTAGATTTAGTAGAGATGTTAACCTTTATTATAATTTTTGTTAAGGAGGAACATCAACTTCAAACATACCTTTTGGATCATTCATATCCAAGCAGTGACAATAAGAGTCTTACAGTGATCTTATATGGGGAGCTTGGTATGAAAGACTTTACAACAAAACACAAAATACTTACTCCATATGCTGACAAGGGTGCTATAAATTATGTTGTAAGATGGAATATAAAGGTAATGATAGATCATATAATTTTTATTTTGTACAACTAACTTTTGCAGAATATACTTTAGGGATCAAATGTTGTCAGTACTATGTTTTATTTATTACATATACCAAGGAATTTATTATTTTAAAAGAATAATATAGTATTATGAGGTAACCAAGAGTTAAATTACCAATAATTTGTATATTTATTTTATGTTTGTATACATTTTATAAAAACAAAAAGATATTGATTAGTCATCTATGAATTAAATATATTTGCTATCCAAGTTTCGAAAATGTATTGAATTCATTTTTGGTAATTTACAATCAATATTTAGTAGTAAAAAATAATAGTTTGCAATTATCAGTTCCAATACAGTATTATGGCAATGGTGTTACTTTCTCTTATTACTTTAGCCTCGTGGGAAACCCAAGCTGCGCCTATCGGGTTATGGTGTGGAGTTGCAATTAAAGAGTACTGAGTACAAAAGTCAAGATGATTCAAATCCTAAAGAGGCAGAAGACGGTGAGGGTCTAACACAGTCTGAAGAGGATGACGAAAATGATCCACAAAATCAAATAGATGGATTTAATTTTGGTAGATTAAAGTAGGTAAAATAAAGTAAAATGATTATAAAAGTTATGATAGTTGAAAAAGACAGTTTTAGTATTACTGTTGTACATAAAACTTATTTTATTACATTGCTAATGATGATAAAATTTAGATTGACAACTTGATCTAGTTTCTATACAGTAGTTTCGAAAATGAAAAATGTAGGTAAAATGGTGTTTAGAATAAGAGATGTATTCCTTAAAAGAATTGTAACTAACATTTAGGAATTATATTAATGTAAAAATTTAATCAGATATCATTTGCGGGGTGGTAGGGTTTAATAGCCCGACTGGGTCGCAACCACCATGTACATGGCGAAAAAGCGCCGTCATAGTGACTCGCTTTTGCGCGTCGCGTTTCGGGATCAGCCTGTGCATATCCAGTACCAGGTGACTTTCGTCATTATGGCCGGCATGACAGCGGCGACCGACGATGGATGATCTGTCTCTCGGTGGTCGCCACTGATTTTGGATTGTACTATGCTTACCATCAGCTATAGTGCAGTCACTGAGTCGTGCTTAAAAAAAAAAAAAATATTGTAAATAATATTTGTTTTTGACATTGTGATCAGATTTCGAATTTGCTTTGGTTTAATTGACTTTTAGTTAGGACTTTTTAGTTACTTTATGCTAGTCCGGTGAAGTTGTTAAGACCTTGCTGGGTCAATAGCGTAGTCATTTCGAAAAAAAGAAAAAAAAGGTGTTACTTTATGTAAAACATTACTTATTCTAAATAACTATACAATACATATCTAAATAAAATGTAAATATATTTATTCTACAATTATTTTTTTCTTAATTTATTCACCATACTAGTTGGATCTCTCTATTTTTTTATCAACACCAATGTAGATCTATGTACTACAAAATATTTCAAGCATTTTTTGATGTGCCATACTATTGACTAATGTTTTCTACCCATAAACATGAGGTATCAAATTGTTATAACATTAAATGGTATTTGGTGCATTAAAATACTAATTATTTGGATTCATATGTTTATTTTAAGACAGTTATCAATGAACAATTCTTTATATTTCTGCTTTTTAATTACTTTGTTTATATTAAATTTCCATTTGTAGGAATCTATTTCCTGCATTGCGGACACCACTAGAGCGCTTTAGACGACACTTATCGGAATCAAGCGAGGAACTGGCTCCATTGAAGGTGTGGCAGATGCAAGCGCTGAGTATGCAAGCTGCTGCAGCGGTCGTCGACGCAGATGACGCTGGTGGCGATGAAGCACTTAGAGTTCTCACTTCAATTGCTCAAAATTTCCCAATGCAGGTAAAATACTAATTAAAACAGGATACAGTTAAAATAAAGACCAAATTTATCAAAGTATTAGAATATATCATTTATACTTACTTCGATATTAAATACTAAAGTTAAATAAGGATTTTAACAATGTTTTTGACAGATTTTATAAAACTTTTTTAACATGTTGTTTATGATTTTATAGTTTTTAAACACTAATATTCAATATTTGCATAAAATATTTAGACAATATTAAAGGAATACAGACCGAAATATTATCTATGGAGAATTTTATTACCTGCATAAGTTTGTGCTTCTGCTAGTAATGAATACTTCGTTATAATAAATGACAAAATTTTGCAGGAATAACAAAACCTAAAAACCCTAGGAAAAAATCATGCTATATGCAATTATATCTTTAACAAAATTTTATTGTTATTGGTTTTGTTTTATTATTAGCAAAAACTCTTCTTAAAAATTATGTTTGTCCTTTGAATTTTGGTCGTTTTCTGATATTAAGCCTAAAGTTCAAAGGTTCGATCCTAGTTTTGTGTTTACTTACTGTATTGTAAAATATGTCTGATCTGGAATTAAATGGCCGCGTGTAAATCAGTCCTCATATATACTACTATTATTGATATTTTAGACGAAATCACTGATTCATGTAAACGTGCCACGATCATTCCGAGAGGAGGTGTTATATAATCAAGACGTTTGGGCGTCTTCATTGGGGCTTCGTCCCGCCGAGCCCTTACTGCTTGTATCTGGAGCTCAATATGATGCTGAAGAAGTGGATGTGCTGGCTATACTTGATGCTGTGAGAGAAGAGATTGGACCTATGAACACATTATATGCACTTGGTTAGCTTTTTTAAAATAACCTTTGTAAGGTAAATTATAGGTACGAACTGTAGCCCTCGTCAATGTTTTTGGCCGCACTGAATACCTTTGGTTTTATTACAAAAAAGTTAAATACGTGTTAAATACTTGCTTTAAAAAGGTTTCGTACTAAAGCCACCGCGCTCGCACTAGGCAAGTTCGCGTTATCCTGTTTTCGCAAGTCTAACCTAATCTAACCGAGACACTAGAACAAGATGGGGATCATTCAGCGAGCGCGGTGGATTTATTACGAAACCTTTTTAATGTGAGTATTCAATACGTATTTAACATTTTTGTAATAAAACTGAACGTGTTTCACATGAATTACTTTTGAGATGTTTTTTTCATTCCTTAATTGAATATTAATACCTTTGTTAAATCTTATTATTACTCCTTATATATATTTACTAGTTGCATAGATAGTACTAGGATAAGTCGTGTATCTGCCTGTAAATGTTTAGTGAAAAATAGGTTCGGCCGTTTTATAGCATAGGATGAAAGAACAATAGTTTTCTTAATTTATTTACATGATAGACAATTAATTGTATATGTATCCGTAGGTCTATCAAAGAAACTGATTAGCACGCTTATGTCCCTCGAGTTGGGTGAATCGTACTCGTGGGAAGAATATGGTCTGGATATACGAGACACGTCTATCATATGGCTTAACGATTTGGAAAGCGATGAAAGGTATCGTCGTTGGCCGTCTTCCTACATGGAGTTACTTCGCCCTACTTACCCCGGCATGTTGAGGAATCTCAAAAGAAACATTTATAACTATGTAAGTAACTGATATTAACGTACGTAAATAGTTTTGTGACGCCATTATTTGGAAACTCTAATTTGTGGAAGTCTTTGTTTAAGTATTATCGAGTTTTTTTATAAACCAAATATTACCTTACTTTTGAAAGTGAAAATTCCTATGGGATAATAGGAGAGTATTATAATTTCTGATCGGCAAACTTTTTCTGCGACGAAAAGTGTCGAAGACGCAAGTTCTTATTCGGTCAACGAAATTAAGCAAAGAAAAACCTATAAATTATAACAAAATGTGGTTATAAGTATAATGATGTCGTCATAATTTGAATACTTATTATTGAAAAAAAAAAACATTGTTTCAACAGTACTAGCACCAAAACAAATTTAATATAGTGTTATTTTAAAAATTTTGCGCTGGAAGTGAAATCTTAAAAAAATGATAAAATATTCCTATAAACCATAATGTATTCTATCTCTTTTTCTCATTCGGTAAATCCTATAGATGTATATGTTTGCCACGTTTTAATGCCGCTTGTTAGTTTCATCCAGTTTTCAATGACAACTAGCGGACCTGACGAACGTTGTCCTGCTTTGACAATTAAAAAAAAAACTAAAATTCAACTGTAGCTTCACTTACTGTGTCCAATTGTAAATCTTAACCATTCTTGAAATCACCTGAACACTCACAAAAAATTTCATCAAAATCTGTCCACCTGTTCAGTCAAACACACTGACAGAAGATATAAAGATATAGCTAAAGAAGTTTCACATGAATTTATATATATATTTATTGTATAATTTCTTAGGTGATTGTGGCGGATCCAACGTCAACAAAATCCGGACCTCCATTAAAATTGGGTGAGACTTTATTGAAACACTCGACGCCGGTGCGTGTCGGGCTCGTGCTAGCGCCGAGTACCGCGGACCCGATGTTGGAGGCAGCTGTCAGGTCTGCCTTTAATTACGTCGCTCAGGAGAAAAACTCCAACAAGGAAGCATACTATTTCCTAACTCAGGTACATTTAAATCACTCGTTTTCTATTTTCTTTGTCGGATTATCTTTTCAACCAGCGCTTTGTTCTCTGACAACATTGTGTATATTGTAAATAATTATTGCAGTTCATTATTTCGTTATTGTATTTGGTTATAATTAATCAAAAAATTTTCACTAATGTCATAACATTCTCTTTATTAGATACTTTAAAATATACCTACATATGAACCTTTCCATAACTAATAATAATAATATCAAGGTTTTTAAAATATCGGGCTTACTAAGGCCGGCAATGCACTTGTGACTCTCCTAGTGTTGCTAATATCTATGGATGGTGATGATAACTTACCATCAGGTGACACGCCTGTTCGTTAGCCCCCTATACAAAAAAACAAAGTGGCCAGCGATGGAGGGTATTTGCCTTATTTATTATTGACGACATGAGGCATCTGACGGTCTGAATGGCGATTACGCCAACAATAGTTGTATTTCACTTTTTTTTTAACTTTTTTTAACTAAGGACCTTGGAAGAAATTTTGTAAAAGTTGCCAATGCTTACATAATCATAGTAGGGAGTGGGGAATAGCTTTGTTTACTTTTGCTGATAAGGCTGAGGACGTATCAAAAATCCCTTAAACTTTGATTACCTAATACTTGTACCTATAGTATTGTTTTTTTTTTCTAGCTCATGAATCCTCCACAAGATGAAACTCTTAACATTGATTTCGTGAAGAAGCAGTTAAAAAAATATACCAGCTCCGGGGCAAACGTAGATGAGATAATCGCTGAAGACTCTGAGTACAATTTCGGTCGACAGTTGGCTGAGGAGTTCGTTTCAAAAGTTGGAAGTAATAGTTTTCCACAAGTAAGTTTCACTTTTAGGTTTTAATTTGCGAACCTACTATTAAGGTTCAATTGGGATTATTATATTAAAAGTAACATTATTGGAGATGTCTCCTGAGTTCTAGGTGGAATTGTTAATTAACTTCGTTTAATTCCAAGTAACGGTGGTTATTGTAGCTTATGATTATGCACAACCAACCTTAATAGAACCTTGTAAAGCCAGTTATAATAGATTGGTACTCCTGAAGACTAAACTGGAAAGCTTCATGTGCCTGTAGTGTTGCCAACCGCATCTTTCGACGGGCTTTATGACTCTGTGACGTCACTAATTGTACAGTCTTTGTCAATGTTTTTGGACCATTCTAACTACAGTTGTTAGTTCTGAGTGGCGCATAATATTGTTATGAGTTTAATACAAAAGTTCATTAAAATAGGTTAATACCGCTGAAGACTTAATTGGATTGCCTGGTGTACATGTTATGTTGCCAATCGCAATTAATTTTACAATCCTCGCTATTCTTTTTGGGCGCTTTGTATATAGCTGTTAGTTTTAGTCATTTGTAGGTGGTAGAGCCACGCTGAAGCTATAACTCGTTTTAGAATTTATGGGTCGGCTCATACGAGGTGGTAGTACAACCCTCTCACAGAAAACCGACGTGAAGTAACAGTGTTTGCATTGTTACGTTTCGTTCGGTCAGTGACAGTGTAGGACGCCCACCTTCTCATTTTCCCTTTCCTCCCTCCAATCTCCCTCCTTTCCCCCTTCCTCACCAACACTGGCTGGTAACGCACTTACGACTCATCTGGTGTTGCTGGTGTCTGTGGACGGTGGTGATCGCTTAACATCCCCGCCTGTTCGTTTACTTCCTCTGATAAAAAAGGAAATGAGATTTTTGTCCAATTGTATCAAGATTACCATATACCTACTAGGTATAACACTGATCAGTATGGTGTCCGTTATTTACCAAGTTGGCTTGCTACACTTGGGTATCATTAAAATCGTTAGTTTACAATAATACAGAAGAAAGTAAAAATATTAATGTAAAAATGTAAAATTTACATTTATTTATCCTTATGTTGTTTAAGACCTACACATATATGATATACATACTTATTTATTTATTTATAAATAATCGAGAACAGGAACATAATGAAATTCATACACTTCAATACAGATTAATTATATAATAATACAGAAGATGATAATATTAATATATAAGATACAATTAAAAAAGGTAAAAAGGAACGAGAAAATATCTTAGATGAATAAATATATAGATATTAAAGTTCATATACTTAAATTTGTGTTTTGTGCACCTATATTTAAAGCGGTCAAAAAGTTTGGCGAGGAGTATAGTATTATTAATTAGTATATGTTATATAGGTGTTGATAAACGGTGTACCGTTGTCAGAAGAGAGTGCCAATCCTCTGACATGGACGGTGGAGATGCTCGAAGAGTCGCTGGTGACGGCGCTGTCGAGACACACCGCGCGCCTCCAGAGAGCCGTCTTCCGAGGTGAACTCTCCGACGTGGACGATGCCCTCGACTATCTCATGAAACAACCTCACATCATGACTCGGTAAACTCTTTGAAATATCTTCTTTTTTATCTGACTACGTTATTGACCTAGCATAGTCTTAACAGCTTCACCGGACTACTTTTCAAAAACCACTTTATTCTTACTTGTATGTTTGTAGCTAATGATATTATAAGTGTTGTGGATAAGTTACCTACATGATATTTTGACAAATCAAATAGCACGATAACGCACACATACGTTATTACTTAACGTAAAGCCACACTGTCATAGATAAAATGTGGAAGTAAGATAGCATATTTTTAATACCGGTGGTGAAAAAGAAATAGAGATATGTCGTTTAAATATGGGCGGATTGACGGGCCAGCCCTCAAAAGTAAGGTAGCTAGCCATGTTTTAACAAGGCGCTGTCTAAGCGCTTGTAATGTATCTACAGGTTTTTAATTATAATTGTTTTGTAGGGATTAAAACTTCTAGAACAGTCGTCGGTAAAGTCGTCATCCAAAAGAGCCAAATAAAACAATACAAACTTATTCAAAAAGTCTTTTTTTAACAGCTTTTTGCTATCTAGTATACATGTTTATCGAAATAATTAGGATTAAAATAAACACTCTCGAACTTGCCATTGCTCAATATGTATTTTTTTGTGAGCGAGTAGACGAGTATAGTTGCTTTCTTAAAATATGTCTTTTTCTGTAGGTTTTTGTTTCAAAAATGTTTACTCGTCTCATATAAGACAAGTTAATAGATAACATTCCGTGTCTCCACTAAAGACTTTATGGAAGTGTCGCAAGCAGCTCAAGAGCCGCGTTTTCTCAACCACTGTCCTACAACATTTGAAAATATTGATTGTGAAAGTATATATTTATATTCATAATTAATAAAGTCAACCAATTAATTATTCTAACATATCTCAGTACTAAACCCAATAGAATGTTAAGCATTTTTGTAATATTTTATTATTTGTAATATGTAATATTGTGTGTGTATTATGTGTAATATTATTTGTAATATTATTTGTAATATGTAAATGTTAAGGACTAAATATGATTAACACTAAACCTACCAGTAGCGGTCAAATTGACTGTCTTCAAACTTTTTATCCAATTTACACATTTTTTAATGTTATAATATTGTTATCAAACAATATGACAATTCTTAGAATATGCATATAATATTTTCTTCACTCTTTACTTTAAGTTATTTTTTTCTTTTTCCAAAAAAAAGTTGTTATGTGACCTACCTACCGCGGTCGGTCAAAAAGACCGGCGGGAAAAACAGTTATAAAGTTATTTCAAAGTAAATTTTTTACGGTTATCTCAGAGTCGCTTATAGTTGAAAAGAGTAGATAACAATAGTATTGATTACAGTCTCGTTGTGCACTTCTAAAAAGGGTTTTATGCACTTTTTTACCATTATTTATTTGAAGAAGAGAAGGTAAAGTATCTGTTGTAGATATTTACCCTAAAAATGTCAAAGCATTTGAAAATTACAAATTACCTAAAAAATATAACGGACATAGAAGAAGAATTTTCAGAAAATGATGAACAAGAAACTTTTGTAATTGAAAAAAACATGGAAATAGATCAAGAACTATTTACAAGTGAATTAGAATCAGAAAGCGATAGTGAAGAGAAGAATATTATAAATAAGCGTTCAGGGCAGAAAAAAAGAGGGTTTTATTGTCATCCGAAAGTGAAATAGATTTAGATTATCTATATATATATAGATTATATACAAAATCTAAAGAAAAACAGCTTTTACCAACACCGTCCACAAGTACAAATTTGTGCGTACGGAAAACTTGTCAAATTAAATTTTGTAAAGGTTATAAAACAACAAAAATCTGTTCGAAATGCGAAAAATATGTTTGCGGCGAGTGCACATTTCAGACTAAACTAATTTGTAAGCAATGCGAGGAAGCCAAATAAAGTAAATTATGTATGCATAACATTCTGTATAAAACTTTAATTTTATTTGTTTTTTTTTTTATAAAGAATTTAAAAATTACATAAAATAAAATGGACGAAACTTTATGAAAATTCTTTATTTTATACACATTTAGCAACAAATCAACCATTATCTCCATTGAATAATGAAATAAATGAAACTTTTTAATTACCGGTCAATTTGACCGCACGCGGTAGGAATAGATATACAAGAATTGTCGGTAGGTTTAGTGTTAAAATGAATGCTTTTCAATAAATTTTTTTAATAAAACGATGCTATCAACTGAAGTATTAAATTGCTTATTCGCTGATTTTTCTGTATTTAGGTTTGGATTTTATTCAGTTTATGATTTTAGTTTTGATCAGAAATAATGAGGTAAATCTATCATGAAGATCTAAATGACGGTGACTATAACAGGAATAGCAACAGTTAAATGTGAATTTACATTATGTTATGTAATATAATCATATTAAACTATATTATTATTCTTATATCAGATTGAATCGGAGGATTCTTGGTTCAGAATCATCGCAATATTTAGACTTGTCAGGAATGCCATCATCAGGCGATGTGTTCTCGGAAGACAAAATAAATCGATTGAGTCATTTGACAGGTAAATTATTTGCAATATAATTTTTTTTTTTTTTTTCGAAGTGACTACGTTATTGACCCAACAAGGTCTTAACAGCTTCACCGGACTACTAAGGCGAGCGCTTAAGGCACTCAGCCGATTTTATTTTGGCAACCAGCTCAAGGGTGCACGGCACACCTCGGCTTGGCTGTTGCCTGTTGCATGCAAAATCGCGACCTATCTTAGATAACCTAGCTAACTATTCATATATGTATGAGTTGTTGAAACGTATATGTGTACCAAGCATACACGCCTCAACAACACCTCCGTATATTTATTATCGGAAAATTGAGTTTTTCAGTTCGATAAGGGAAAAAAAGTAAACCCTTACACTTTCATGTGTAAGCGTGTAAGCGTGTAGGCGTGCACGTGTGTGGGGGTGATCGTGTAGTGTTGTAGCGTTGATGTATATTTGTGTGTCACCGTATCGCGCAAGCAACGCACTCAAGGGCTCCCTACCGAGGGATCGAACCTAGGCTTGAGCCGCTGCCGTGGGAAGCCTAATCGGGTTTTTGCAATATAATAATAAACCGTAACTGTTCATGTTGGAACTAAATTGTTGTTTACATATTATATTTGTACAATTATTCACATCTGTGACCTTCGTATAATATTGCATTGTACTGTATACGCCCATCTGTTAAAGATCTATTATTGGGTTAGTAACAAGGAACAAAAATATGCTAGTAGTATATTTATAATACAAAACATATGTATAATTCACTCCTTGCTATGTAATGTTCTTTTATTTCATCAATAACCATCACTTTTGGTACATTTATATAAATATGTAAGTGTGAAAAAGTGTATAGAATTTATTTTTATTGTAGGTCGCGATGCTTTGGCTACTGCATTACCTATATTTAGGTATTTCATAAAGTCCAGTAAACAAGAGAAGATATCGCAGAATATCTGGGTAGTCGGTGACTTGAATGACAAACAAACGAGACATTTGCTGAGAGATGCCCTCACATTTATGGTTTGTTAAAGGATTTTTTACTTATGTGTATTTATTGCACTCATATGAATATAGGATATTTCTCTTAAAGTTAAGCATAATAAATACTATTTATATAAGTAAAGTTGTATAGTTTTTACATTTTAAAGATATAACTAAAACATATAAATAAAAAAGATTCGATATAAAATAATGAATTATATAAAAAATGCTAAAGAAAAATTGGTTTTTATTGAAATTTATATGCATTTAGTATTAAGGTTATACAATAGACAGCGTAATACAGTATATACGTGTACTTTGTTCTTATTCCTCTTCAAATTACTTTTTTATTGTATTTAAAGAACTTTTCTTGTTGGTTTCTGAAATTGAATCAAATTTCGTTCAATAAATGAGAAAGAACTTTCTAATAGAACTGTATTTGGTTTGAAACAGAGAGAATCAAGTGGTGTTCGAGTGGCTTTTATACCAAACGCGGACGGAACCAAGAGCTCTGATCAGTCTATCAACAAAGTAGTGATTGCAGCTTTGGCTACATTAGAGCCCGCTGAAGCCACTAAATATGTAGTTCGGTTGCTAGAAGACGAAGGGTGTCACGAGAGACAAAACTGTGATATTTTGGTATGTATACATAACTAACATTAATGAATATGTAGTTCAAAATAGTATTTTATGGACCTTGTCACATCCTCCAAAACTAAGCTACAACTTCTCCCCACATAAGTACGAAAGTATTTTATGAAAGACTCCAAACTATTTTTATTACAGGAAATAAAATATTAAAATTAACAATAATTAAATAATACGCTGTCTTTTTGTGTATACTTGACAATGTGCATGTATTTCGTGACGACTGCTTGACAAATTGAGATATAAAAGTGAAGTGTGTGCGTGAAACAAACTGATATTCTCATTTATAATATGAAGGCGCCTTTGCAGTAGTGTTGTGGGGTGGATATATGTGGATTAGGGTGTTTAAAAAAAAAAGAAATTTCTTCTCGGAACTATCCTCAAAAGTTTCGTTTAGTTGTCAAAATAATCCTCTGCAAATATGAGCCCTTAATATTAATATTAAGGTAATCCGCATGGCACTTATCGATTTCCCATAAGAATAACACAGGAAGAAATTTATTTCTTCTGATTTTTGTAACTAATTAACCATAAATTCCTCTGTCTCGAATAACTTTTGAATTAGTTGTTTCTTCGACAAATGATACCAGAACTTTTAGTAGAGCGTTCGATTGTCTACAAAAGAGCGATTTGTGGTTCATTGGTTACAAAAATCAGAAGAAAAAAATATCTTCCTGTGTTACTCTTATGGGAAATCGAAAAGTGCGATGCGGATTAGCCTAATATTAATATTAAGGGCCCATATTTTCTGAGTCCTATTTTGACATCTAAATGAAATATTTGAGCCTGGTTCCGAGAAGAAAAAAATGTTTTTTTTTTAACAGCTCAATGTAGATAATGATTTTGTAGCCAGAACTCGTGGGAGCTTTACATAAGCAAGAATGGGCGATAGCGGGCGGACGTGCGTTGTGCGCTCGTAGCTTGAAGATGCGTGCGGGCGAGCGTGCCGTCGTACACAACGCGCGCCTTCTCGGACCCTTACAACCACACGAGAAGTTCACTCTCGATGACTTCCTACTACTCGAAAGGTATCACATGACTTCCTACTACTCGAAAGGTATCACATGACTTCCTACTACTCGAAAGGTATTACATGACTTCCTACTACTCGAAAGGTATCACATGAGTTCCTACTACTCGAAAGGTATCACATGACTTCCTACTACTCGAAAGGTATCACAACACTTGTTTTATTTTATAGGACCTCATGATTAATTAAAAACCAAGTTTGCGAAATTCAATATCTTAACTCTACCTTCCCTATGCATCCTAGATAATCAAATTAAAAAAATGTCTTTTATGTATTAAGGGACACAGATAAAACAGTTAAATGCAACTACTTCTTTGATTTCCAATCGATTTTTTTTTTTGTTTGTTTAGTAGTCTATATCTATACTAATATTATAAAGAGGTAGTTTGTGACGTTGCAGGGAGTAATCTTGGGAACTACTCGTCCGATTTGAAAAATTCTTTAAATGGTATGTAGCTCATTTATCGAGAATGGTTATAGGCTATACATCATCACGCTAGCACCAATAGAAGCGGAGCACCAATGAAAAATGTTTAAAAATCGTTTTTTTTTTTTTACTCTTGAGAGCTTCCGTTGCGTGTTAGAAATAAAGAACATCTTTATTCCACACGAAAAAAGTTGCTGGCAGAGCATAGTATTAAATATGAATGTACCTAAATATTGACGAGCTTTAGTTATAACAAAAAAATATATGGAAACGTTTTTTTTCCTTGACATTAAAAAATTAAAAAATTAACGCATTAATGGTCGACATCGACCATTAAACAAACATTAGTTTTTGTAAAAGAATAGTCTGATGCCAAACGTTGAAACAATTTTGTCACTCTGTGGTTAAGGTTCATTAAGACCAATAGACGTTTTTTAGGTAATATTGTCAGGCAATACAGTTAGACTGATTTGTAGGACAGTAGTCTGAAGTATTATGTCAAACCAGTTTTAATGCCAAAATCTATTATAGGCTGGATAATTATGTAAACGATAGTAATGTCTAGAAATTATATCCGCATATACATAATTACTTACATTCGCACAAGACGTATAATTGTAATATAAGTTTAGAAAAAAGAATACACCCAGAAACTCAATCTAGTTTCTTGCAAGCTCGTTTCGATGGGTAGGTGGTTTCCTGAACTAGTAATTTATATTATAACATCCATAAGCGTCTCCTCAGACCTTAAATTCAATGTATTATTTTTACAATATATCTCTGATTATGCTTTACTTAATCAATTTCAATTATATAAAACTGTATTAAAGTTACAAATAAATAAAACATTTTATTTTCAGATTCAGCAATCAAATATATGCCGATAAAATATCTGAAGTATTGGATAAAAAGAAATCTAAGAAGAATGATGTCCTTGAAGATGATGATGGTTTGTGTTGTGTAACATTGTACTGAAAGTTCTTAAAAACATTTTATTTGCTTTAATTGTAATTATTCTCGTAACGTGACTTTTATTTGTTATGCCGTAGATGATGAACCAATAGAGCTGTCGATCGATACCCGTTTGAAGGTGGTGGCAGTTCTAGCTGGTAGGAAGGCTCGCGTTCGCACTCCTACACCCGAAGGACTACGCAAGGAGCACTCAGTAGTCACCTTACAGCCGCTCTATGACAATGAACCCGCATTACAGGTAACTTTGAATACTCTATTTTAGGTTAATTTCCTTGTATTTGTGTAATCAAGAGTACGTACTACATACACATACTTTGCTAAGACTTTGAGAAGTTAACTATATTCACGCCACTACATTGTGAAAATAAAATGGTAGAATTAAATCTATTTTTTGTATGTGTAATAAAATACTAGCTTACCAGTAATTAGCTTCTCCACGCGACTTCGTTATAACGGCTAACTAACATACAGCGGAAGTTCTCAAGAGGAAAAAATCCGATTTTGAAACATTTTTCATTGGTGCTCCGCTCCTATTGGTCTTAGCGTGATGATATATAGCCTACAACCTTTCTCGATAAATGGGCTATATAACACTGAAAGAATTATTCAAATCGGATTAGTTGTTCCTGAGACTTCACCTCTTTATAATAAACTTTACCTCTTTATAATATTCGTATAGATTATGTTATTTATGGGTCCTAATAAGTAAAGGTTATAAATTAAATATGTGCAAGGAACTAATAATGAAAGAGAATATGATAAATAGTTGTAATATTTCATCAGATAGTAGCATTATTGGACCCGGCTTCAACTGCAGCGCAACGTCTGGCCCCACTTCTGTTGGTGTTACGTCGAGTTGTCAACTGTCATATACAACTTTTCCTCAACCCGCAAGACAAGAATTCTGATATGCCCTTGAAAAGGTAGGAAAGTTCCTCAAATAACAAAAATACTTTTCAACCTTTTAATTTGTTATAAATAGTATGTGCCAATAACTGGTTATGTTATTATTTTAATTGGATCGATTATAGGCATATTATCGCTTGACTACAAGGTTGCATGCATTCTTTTTTTTACCTTTAAACTTCTAAAAAGTCTATGACGCGAATGACCATTGAAAAAAAGACATACAACCTATTTACATTGGAACTGCGATATAACAGTTGAATAAGCAGTTTTTAGACTAAATAAGTTAAATCTTTAAACAAATATATCCCTACTTAGTTGAGATAAAAATAATAAACAAGAGCTCTTTGAGCTTTCAATTACACAATAAGCTTTATTTTTAAAATAACGTGATGTGCGGCAGGTAAACACTTACCATATACAGATACACAGTAGCGTCATCAAATGTTACATTAGAATAATGAACAGGCAGAGACACTCATAGTATACAGTCAAGTTTTAATATTAAGTTTAAACCAAACCTGTGACCTATCCTTGCTGTCACACCAGCTTGCAAGTCTTTTGACTGCTGGATATACACTGGCTGATACTGAAACTCGAAATGGTCACTTTGAAGAACTTATTGTGTGTATAGTAAACGTAATACATTTGGGTATAGTTTTTACGAACGGACTTGACTACTGGCTATGCACTTGCTGTTGCCGGCACTTGACATACCGGTGCGCGATTATGGCTGGTATTTTACCTAGTTAATGGTGGTCAGGACCTAGTCGGACAAAATTCTCACGTCCTAGCTAAAAGATACAACTGAAGTTATCATTACCAATACTATAAATGTGGTTTGTTTTTTTATTTGCTTGTTTGTTTGTTACGCTTTCAAGTCTCAAGTATTCAACAACAAAATTGACATAGGGTACATTTTATAACCAAAAAGTACTGTACTGTGGGAAGGTTAAATGTATATTAAGGTATGCGAAGCCGCGGGTAAAAGGGAGTTTATATTTGTTTTATGTTAGTTTCTACCGCTACGTGTTGGAACCAGAGTTGCAGTTTAATACCGAGGGTGGTTTGACCGGTGGTCCAATAGCTCGTTTCTCTCGGCTGCCACACGCGCCGCTACTTTCTATGGAACTACGCACGCCCACCAACTGGCTCGTCGAGTGCGTCAAGTCTGTCTATGATCTTGACAACATAAGGCTGGCCGACGTCGAAACTGTCGTCCACAGGTAATGTGTGAATTGATGTTTACTGTTACATTAAAAATATATGTATAATTTAGAAATATAACTAACAATCGTTCAATAACTATCTTATACAAATAGAATTAAGCGTATTTTTAATTTCAAATCCATATAAGAAACAGAAATTGGTCAGATGTAATGTTGCTTTATTTCTAAAAAAATACTAAAAAATAAATATCCTTTTGCGATTATAAAATTCTCAATATGGTAATTGGTTTCTGATTAAGGACGCGCTCTCAATTTTCGCGCTTAAATTTCGGCACGAGTCATACTACTAGATGTACATAGACATAGACACACAGAGACAACTGATAACCAGGGAGACGCGTTACCCACTATAAACGACTTTGATACTTTTATAAAAAATATATTTTTTTTTTGTATTATTAACATTACACTTTTGTTATATGTTATCTCATAGTGCGGGATCAAATTATCATTTTTCAAGGTCATACTCAAGCAACTAGTCACATGTATCAGATCAAGGTTTTATTGTTCAAGGGCCAGGTGAGGAGGTGTATCATAGTAGCAATATCCTAGTACACATAGTCACTTACAAGATCAACTTTGCACTCACGAGTTTAGTATGACAATGTAGTTTATTTATTGTATTATTAGGCCGAACGTATTAGAGATTCAGTACAGGATCATAGGCCTATTTCCGAAAAAAATTATGGACATAATCACGATGTCAACCCACGACACGACAAATTTCCAGAAATCGACTGTTATTTTGACATACTGTGATACTACAAGAATTTTTCTTAAGTTCAGGTTTCTTACCTTGTTTTCCGTCATCCGATAGTGCTATCAATTTTTATTAGTAATTAGTAAATGTACACAAATTCCAAAAAAATCGTTACACAAATTCCAAAAAAATCTTTAATACAAGGTTCCGAAATTGCTGATATCGAATTGATATTTCACCGGTAAAACCAATTGAACACCAAGAATTCCCTATGTACACGTACGAGTACATATACAAACATAAATATGTCTTCTATACATACAGTGAGCGTTACATTCCTGGGCTTATCAGATTTTTGTGAAAAAAAATATTGCAAGTAACTCAATAATAAGTAATTAACTACATTTCAATCATACATATTAATGGAAATGTCTATCTATCTGTTTGTCAATGCATTTACTACTGCTAAAGTATTACACTTATGATAAAATATTTTAAAAAAGCACAAAGGCATACCATTTAGTCTTTGTTTCATTAATTCGGCTTATTCTTTCAAAATATATTGTCAATCAAATGAAGACATGAGTCAAGTATGAGAGAAAAGTATATATATATATATATTTTTTTTTTCGAAATGACTACGCTATTGACCCAGCAAGGTTTTAACAGCTTCACCGGACTACTAAGGCGAGAACTGAAAAACTCTCAATTTTCCGATAATAAATATATGGAGGAGTTGATGAGGCGTGTATGCTTGGTACACATATACGTTTCAACAACTCATACATATATGAATAGTTAGATAGGTTAGCTAAGATAGGTCGCGATTTTGCATGCAACAGACAACAGCCAAGCCGAGGTGTGCCGTGCACCCTTGAGCTAGTTGCCAAAATAAAATCGGCTGAGTGCCTTAAGTGCTCGCCTTAGTAGTCCGGTGAAGCTGTTAAGACCTTGCCGGGTCAATAGCGTAGTCATTTCGAAAAAAAAAAAAATTATATATATAATATACATATATTATCTTTCTAACGTTGAAAAAAGTTCAAAATCGGATTGGTAGTACCAGGAATTCCTTGAATAATAAACGTTACAATATGAACTATGGCTAAATGTTTAGCTAACCTGTCTGTTATATATAGCACAAAGAAAATTAACCAAAATCCATCAAGAATTTCGTTGAATACAAATATTTGTCCTTCGTCCGTTATCCTAAAGAACCCCTTGCCTTTTACGGGACAGTATCCTAGATGCAATCTTGTAATATTAGTTATCCCTGTGTCAAGTTTCGTCAAAATTGGTTCAGTACTTTTAGAGTGATACGTGTTCAGAGGGACAGATAGACACACAGACAAAAATTGTACAAATATTCTTTTTAGCTTCTATACCGATAACAAATAATTACAACATAATAAATATAACAAAGTCTATCCCAATTAAAATTTTCAAAAAATATTTAATGTACATATTTGGGCTTGTTACCGTTTTATTATAGATTTTATATATAAATGTATAATAGAGGTCTGCTGTCGTGTGCGCATCACGCGAAACCTATAGAGATCGATATTTTTTCAGACATTTTAAAAACTGGATATTTATCTAAAAACATATTAATATTTGTTTAGGTTTTAAGAAAGTACGATTTTTAAAAGCATTTCAGCAATGTGTGAAGTGGTGCAAGTGGTGTCATGCGTATGCGCAGGAGAAGTAAATGAATAACATTGTTTACAAAGAAATTTTGCAATCAAAATATATTTTATCTCGAGTTTTTTACATGTTATTCTACGTATATAAAATATATTGTTGTTATTATCACTATAATATAATTAACAACCGAGACAAAGTCGCAAGTACCATCTAGTTTATAAACACTACCTAACCTAAATATAAAACACTGCTTCAAAATTGGTTACCATTAAAAATTATCAAGAAGTTTCGTGAAGTGTATAAGTATACGTATAGCGGTATTTTTTTAAAGCAACCCGGTTTAAAGCGACGTTGACGACCAGTCGCTAAGGCGCTCGAGCGCGGAATGAACTGAGTGATTTCTTGTTCAACGTCGTTTTGTTAATCGAATCTAAATGAATGAAATAAATTGCACCTTATTCTCTAAGTGTTAAGATCTACATAACTCCGAGAAAGTGGTGAAATTTTGTTTAAAAGTAATTGATTATTTTTCTTAGATATGGTAAAGATATTTTAAATATTATATCAATGCATTAAACTTTATGAAGCATATGTAGGTATTTTTTCCTATTAAGAAAAATTTAAATTTACTGAGATTTTCAAATAGCAACATAAACAATAGACAGATTCCTGTTTTCAAAATTTTTTAATTTATCAGCTATGATTGAATTATTACACGGTGAAATGGTAGGACAGTTTGCATGCCTATCTCCACAAAATCCCCAATGTAGCTAAAATGAGAAGATAGATCAAATTGTTAAGTTATTGAGATATACTCAAAAACTGTGAATTAATTAGTTCTCCAGTAAATGTTAGTTTTGGTCAATTTGGCCAAAGATCTAACCAAACAGTCAATGATTGATACAATATACATATGTTTATATATATTGTTTTAATTTTTCTCAGTGAATTCGAGTTAGAATACCTCTTATTAGAAGGCCACGCGTGGGATATATCTCTGGGCACGCCGCCACGTGGTCTGCAACTTATTCTTGGAACACGGGAGAATCCCGAGCTGATGGACACGATAGTTATGGCCAATCTTGGCTACTTCCAATTAAAAGCAAACCCGGGAGCTTGGATTCTGAGGCTTCGGCCCGGTCGTTCTGAAGAAATTTACGAAGTTATCGGGTAAGTCCTATGGAAGTATTACAAACACCGATAGAAAATTTATACAATCACTGAAAGATACAAACAGCAATATTGCCTTCATGCCTTTATTTTTATTTTTACCTTTAGTAGATTTACAAATATTTTTTTTTATAGAAATTGTTTTGTTTCTTTTTTTATTTGGCATAATATTTTATTTGTGTTTTGTGGAACAAAAATGAAACGACATAAAATTGCTGTTTGCAATTTTTTTTATATCATAAGCGGCAAACAAACTGGTGGGTCACCTGATGGTAAGTGATCACCACCGTCCATAGACACTTGCAACACCAGGGGAGTCGCAAGTGCGTTGCCAGCCTGTTTTTGGTGAGGATGGGGGGTGAAGGGGAAGAGGAGAGGGGAAGGTGAAGAGAGGTGGGCCTCCGGCGCTCTCACTGACCGAACGAAACGCATCAATGCAAGCACTGTTACTTCACGTCGGTTTTCTGTGGGTCGGGTGGTACTACCCCGAGCGAGCCAACCCATTCATATTGAAGCTAGTAATAACTTCAGCGTGGCTCTACTACCTACTGCAATTTTGAATATAATATAATCACACTATTAATACTAAGATACATATTTTAGACATGAAAACACGGACACGCCCGCCGGCAGTGAAGATATCCAAGTACTTATGAGTTCATTCCGTAGTCATGTGATCAAATTGAGAGTTAGCAAGAAACCGGACAAACAGCATCTCGACCTCCTAGTCGAGAATGACGACAAGACTTCTGGAGGAATATGGAATTCTATTGCAAGGTAAATATATACATATATATATATATATCATATATAAATCATATTAAAAGTTTAGAGAAGAATAAAATCGTTGGGCATTCAGCAGTCGAAATTAACACATAACTAGTAACGCATATTTTTATTACAGATTCTTATGAAGATTTGAATTATCATAAGTGTTTGTTAACATAGCTATCTAATATTTTCTATGGTAATCAATACTATGAATACGGACAATGTATTGATAATGCACTTCTATTTCATTATTGTTTTGGATTTAATTATTGTTAACCTTAATCTAAATTATATTATGGTCTTTTATCTAGAGTTTCAGTATCCCGACACTTTTGTAGTCCGATATGTCCAATAATTTCTCGTCCCTCCCCACTTTTGTTCTATGCTTACGATTTAGTATCTGTATAATCTCCAAAAATTCTGTATTGTTTTTCTATACAATTCAATAATCCGAGCATTCTAATAATACCCATCACTTTCTGGTCTTCAAAGAACGGGATTAGTGAAACTCTACACTATCTGTAATCAATATGTCTTACATTTTGTAACGATTTCTTACATTTCGTTGATTTTTTCCAACACAGACAGTACTACTGAAACTAAACTACTTAGTACACATTAAATTTCAGTTATTTTTCACTTATTACTTTAACAGTTCGTTCGGTGGAGGCGAAGAGCAGGAGACTTCGGATGAGACGATAAATGTGTTTTCAGTCGCCTCGGGACATCTCTACGAACGATTCATACGTATAATGATGTTATCTGTTCTCAAACACACCAAGTCGCCCGTTAAGTTCTGGTTCCTCAAGAACTACCTCAGTCCTTCACTTAAGGTACGCATAGTATTTGTTATTAGTTAGTATTATTTAATTATAAATTTACAGATATTTATAGATTTAAATTCGAAGGTTGTAGTTGACAATATTGTGCATAAAATATGTCTCAGTAGCTCACAACTTCCACACGCTGATGCTATAACTGGTTTCAGCATGAATGGGTCGGCTCGCTCGGGGTAGTACCACTCGACCCACAGAAAACCGACGTGAAGTAACAGTACTTGCATTGTTGCGTTTCGTTCGGTTAGCTGGAAAACCGTAGGCCCACCTCTCTTCCTCTCTCTTCCCCATCCCCCTTCCTCCTTCCCCACTAACACAGGCTGGTAACGCACTTGCGACTTCTCTAGTGATGCTGGTGTCTATCGACGGTGGTGATCACTTAACATCCGGTGACCCACATGTTCGTTTGCCTCCTATTATATAAAAAAAAACACTGAGATGCATTTTCGAATTTGGAAGGTCTTAATTGTACTTCCACAATCCTAATTAATATTATAATTTTTTTTTTTATTGAAGCACGACATAGTGACTGCACTATGCCTGATGTTAAGCATAGTACAATCCAAAAACATCGGCAACCACCGAGAGACAGATTATCCATCGTCGGTCGCCGCTGTCACGCCGGCCATAATGACGAAAGTCACCTGGTACTGGATATGCACAGGCTGATCCCGAAACGCGACGCGCAGAAGCGAGTCACTATGACGGGCTTTTTCACCATATACATGGTGGTTGCGACCCAGTCGGGCTGTAAAACCCTACCACCCCGCTTTCGCCATTGCCTCGTTCGTTATTCAGCAGGGTGCACCACGTGCAGGTGAGGTTGGCTTGGGTGTCTCAAGTCTTAAAATGTTACGCGACACCCCTTACACTCCATCCATAAATGACAATGTGAGTTTGTTACTTTCATGCAGTATCAACTCTACACATCATCTTTAAATCTTGCATATAGTACAGTCCAGGGTACAAAAAATCATATAGCGTACCTTTCTTCTAGAAAAAATACTGTTCCCGATGTATATATATGTCAAATTGAAATGAATGTGAGCAACTTAAGGTATTTTAATATTTTTGACATTAGGATATACTTCCCTTCATGGCTCAAGA
>JACEII010000013.1:758104-818969 GCA_014332785.1 Antheraea mylitta | reverse complement strand
GGAGGCAATAAGGGTGGATTTAACTGTATATTCTGAAATCGTTACGATATATCATTACGCTTGTAGCAAGTTTAATAATGAATAAAAATAAAGGTGAAGTGTATTCCAGGTTCTGGAAGCAAGGATACTGGCGAAACCACTTGCAGGGCCGCAGTTACCACATCAGCGCGCTGTACGTAGTCGACTTGAAGCGGTTCCGTCGCATCGCGGCCGGGGACCGCCTTCGCGGACAGTACCAAGCCCTCAGCCAGGACCCTAATAGCTTGTCTAATTTAGGTACATTTTATTTTATGACAGTCTAGGTAAATTTATTAATATTAGTGGTCATCCATTGTTCCAATTTCGAACATAATACAGGTACATATTTTTTCTCTTCACGTGATAATATTTAGATATTATTTTCTGTATTCAATATTGTAGATCAAAGATGCACAAACGGTCGATCGTGGGAAAACTTTTCCGATATAGAATTATTCACAGATTTTATCTTACTAAGTAGGTAATTAAAACAAAATGAAATGAATAAACAACTAAAATTTATTTGAGTCACAATTAGGTCTGGGTAACTCGACACTTTCTTTTATCGTTTTTAGCAAGTTACCTACACCTGGTGTTGCAAATGTCATGGGCATTGGTGATCACTTAACATTAGGTGACTCGCCTGCTCGGTTGCCTCCTATGATATAAAAAAAAATGTTTGTATTATAAGATTAAAATAAATGTTTTAGATCAAGATCTACCGAACAACATGATTCATCAGGTCGCCATCAAATCATTGCCGCAAGAGTGGTTGTGGTGCGAAACTTGGTGCGACGACGGCTCTAAGAAATATGCTAAAACTATTGATCTCGTGAGTATTACGATCGTACCATAAACCATTCCCATTTGTTTATGTAATTAATAAAAAATATGAGATATAATTTAACCAGTGGATTGTCTAAAACCGTAAGAGTAAAAGCTTCATATAAACTAACTAGCCTCTGCCTGCGACTTCGTTCGCGTGGAATAGATACTTTGCGCTAACGCTAACACGCAGCGGAAGTTCTCAAGAGGAAAAAAAAAACGATTTTTAAACAAGCTTCATTGGTGCTCCGCTTCTATTGATCTTAGCGTGATGACATATAGCCTATAACCATCCTCGATAAATGAGCTATATCACACTGAAAGAATTTCTCAAATCGGACCAGTAGTTTCTGAGTTTACCCCCCACAACTTAACAAACTTTATCTCTTTATAATATTAGTATAGATGTAAACCTTAAAATCCACTGGTCCACAGACTGTTGGTAGCATAAGTTAAAACAATTCATTAATGGATAATTAAAATTGCATAATGTATAACAAGCGCTATTTACTCCATTAGAGAATATACATATAAATGACATATATATTGAGAGTATAGAGGTAATTTCATAATGAGCTATAAATAAATCTAAATTTGGCCGTTCCTAATATTTTACGTTATTGAAGTGAACACTTCTTTAGACGCATTAAGTACTTTTTTGGGTGAACAGAAATCATGGAACTCGCGTCATATTCACCGAACGCTCTCCACGAGCTATTTGTAGACTGCGTAAATATGTACATACATATACCTCCGTGCGTTATTCATGTGAATCTTTTTGAAGTGTAGTAGAAGTACTAAACTGTATAAAAAAGTATATAATTATTATTCGGAGTGCCATTTCATTGTTTTAAGTTTTCACTTCTGACGGCAGTCCTTAAGAAACATTTTTCTTCCATCTTTAAGTATGAAGATCATAAAAAAAACAAAACCTTATGAACATCAACATTTGAATGTCGTTGTCGGTGTTTGAAACTGGAAATGTTAAAAAAATTAAACATACTATATGAATTATTACAAATGGAATTAGGTTTTTTTGAAATAATAATAATTCATAACTTACACTACAATTGATTAACATCATAATTTGTTATTGCTCAAATTTTTCAGTATTTGCAATAATCGTTGTATTTTGTAATTTTTGCACAATTAATATTACTATTATGTTTTTTTATATCATAGGAGGCAAACGAAAAGGCGGGTCACCTGATGGTTAGTGATCACCGCCGGCCATACACACTAGTAATACCAGGGGAGTCGCAAATGCGTTGCCAGCCTGTGTTTGAGGGGGGGGGGGGAAAAAGGGAAAGGGGGATGGGGAGATGAGATGAGAGGGAAGAGGAAGTGGATCTCCGGCACTCTCTTACTTTACGCTGGTTTTCTGTGAGAGGGTGGTAGTACCGAGGACAAGCCGACCCATTCATGCTGAAACCAGTAATAGCTTCAGCGGGGCTCTACCACCTACTAAATTATCACTAAAATTAATACTAAAAAATTATTTTAGTGTAACAATCCAATGACGAAAGAGGCTAAACTATCAGCGGCGATGCGAATCGTTCCGGAGTGGAAGGAATACGACGAGGAGGTGAAAGGATTACAAGCGCGGGTCCGTCGCGGACTCTACCAAGCCGCTGACCACGAACAGGTATGAACTTGATAACAACAGTACCTGGACGACCTAGCCTACCTCGGTTCTTTAGAAACATTCTTAAATTAAAAGAAACTGTTACGTTTGCCTCACAAAATTAGCATTTTTTATTTAAAAAAAAATATTGATAAAGGATCTCTTCAGCTGTCACTCATTCGAACTGGAGTTAAACGGATTTTGGAAGCAACCGATCGCTGATGCCGTTTCCGAGATCCTGAATATATAAGAATATAAAAATATACAATATAAATTGGTGCTATTGGTCTTAGCGTAATGATATAGCTGTAGCTTTCCTCGATAAATGAGCTATAACATTGAAATAATTATTCAAATCTGATCAAAACCTTACATATTTCCATACAAACTTTCATAGTAGTCCGATGAAGCTGTAAAGTCCTAGTAAAGCCAATAGCGTAGTCAGTTCGAAAAGAATAACTATGTTCTACTGTTATTTTAAACCCTTGCAGGTAAAACTTTTACAAACTTGGAATGTTATATTTGTTTATATCGAATCATGAGTGTATAAAATAAGTTCCAAGCTTTTAGCTCTAAAAATGACAATACTTCATACAACTTTTCATCCCTCCTTACAACCCTTTTTCGAATTAAAAGGGGGCACATTTTTCGCATTAAAAGTAGCCTATGTCTTTTCTCTCAGACGGTGGACTATCTGTGTACCAAATTTCATTTAAATCGGTTCAGTAGTTTCGGCGTGAAAAAGCGACAAACAGACAAAGTTAATTTTGCGTTTATAATATTAGTAAGGCTAGTCCTTACTAATAAGTGAGATCCACGATATTTTTTGAGTATTTGAGATTTAAAATAATTTTTCTGTAATAACAATTGTTTCCTCTACAGGAAATAGAAGTGACTCACGACGACTCAATTACTTCAAGTCATACCGGTAATCACATAATTTTATTTTTTATATCCTATCTCATATTTAATATAGTTTTTATTTAATACTTTTTTTAAATAACTTATGATATATGAATTTATGAAATCCTCAATTGAAATAGGTGAATATATACAATACCTTTTATCCTCTAAATTTCAAGCGATCTTCTTTTCTTTTAGTTTAAAAACTTAATTCTTATAAAAAAAATTGGCAAGATTTTTTTCCCTTATCTTCGAACACGCATATATTTTAGTTCGTTATCTTGTATGACAAAAGATTGTTTGTTATGAATATTGTATCGTCAATTCTTATTGTATATGATTATTATATAACATCTTATTTTGTTAATTTCAGAACAAAAGGAAGATCATCACACGGAATTATGATAAATTTAGATTGTAGCAGTCTTAGGCTAATTACTTGTGTTTATTCCAATTTTGTTGAATGATTTCGTGGATTGCTGTGAGTTCAAACCAGTTATTGAATATGTGTTAGATTACTAAGTGATTTGAAATATTGTGTTTAGTTTCCACATTTACTCTTCAACCACACAACATCTGTATATGTTGATATTCCTTTTTCATTAAATTGCAAATATACTTTTGATATGTTTTTATATTTTTCTATATCGCTTGAATTCATTGATTGTGTTATCACAATATACTATTACCTACATATGATAGGTACATTCATTGTTTCGTATGCAAATTCTATTAAAAAATATATGTTGGGGCAGCGATGACGTCATGGTTATGATTTTATCGATCAATCTTCCATGGACAATCGAATAAAACCTTAACTGATGCAGAAACTCAACATTGACTATAGTGACGACAAAATACCCGTAGCTGTGGCTAGCTCAACTGTCTGAGCGATTATGCCCAGTATCTAGTGAGTCGTCTTTTAGGTATCAAGATACATAAATAGCCGATACCTCTAACTAATGGCGTTTCACTACGAGGTAATTAATGAACAGCCGATACTTCTAACCAATGGCGTCTCACATAGGGGGTAAATAATGAACAGCCGATAACTTCAACCTATAGCGTTTGAGGTCATTAGTAACATTCCCACTATAGTCAATAGCGTGGTATCACAGGTCAATGGTTCCTCCAATATGTATGTTAATATTTTTACAATAGATTTATTGTTAGTAAAATGTTTTTTTGAACTATAGTATATTAAAAAAAAAACAGTATAAAGATTAGTGTGCCATTATGGGAGTACGTAAAAATACTATTTGTTCAACACATATCGCTTATAATTGTCCTATTCTAAATATATTCAGGTTGTAACGATATAATAAAAAGTATGTGATTTCTTTAGTTGTTAAGTTATGAGTTGTATGACATTAGGCTTATGATATTATTTGAAGTTTTACGGTGTTATTACAAAAAAGTTAAATACGTATTAAATACTTGCTTTAAAAAGGTTTCGTACTAAATGCACCGCGCTCGCTCGAGGCAAGTTCGCGTTATGCTTTTTTCGCAAGTCTAACCTAACTAAAGCAAGACTAGAGCAAGATGGCGAACATTCAGCGAGCGCGGTGCATTTAAAACGTAACTTTTTTAAAGCAAGTATTCAATACGTATTTAACTTTTTTGTAATAACATCGTCAATGTTTTGCTTTGATAAACTTTTTTCAATATCACTTTACTATCTGTATGTGTTCTCAATTACACTTCATTTGTTTGTAAAATCTTATTACTTGATTAATTTGTTACGAGTCAGAAAAAAATTAGATTTATTCTTGATCACAATATATGTTTACTAGTTTTGGTTTGTCACAAGTTATTACAGTATCAGGCTATTCACACACGACGCAAGTCTGCTACATATTTGTCCAGTTTGTAACCAAGGAGCATTAATTTTGTTTAAGTGTTAAAGAAGTATCCATGTTTGTACAACGACCAACTTAAAAAGTGTTAAGAGATGTAATTATGATACTTTATTTATACAAAGCTAAGTATTGATCACCAATTTGTTGTATTTTTTTAGCTGCTCAACAGTTTATATTATTTCAGTAGTGTTACACACGATGGGAATGTCTTCATCACTCGATGATGCACTTTAAGTAGGTACACTAAGTTTCTAGTAACGATGTAAATATCAGGAACTCAGTACTGCAGTATTCGAAATAATCGCTTATCAAATCTATCGACGGAAGTCTCAAATGGAAATTACGTAGCGTGGTGTGCGAACGGCATTACTGTTTATCCACAGGAGGACATTAGCGTACTGTATAAAAATGATTGTTAAATCTGTAGTAATTTAGATAGCTATAAAATGTCATCTACAAATTCAGAAGCATTACGTATAAGATATATAAAATTTATCACGGTTTGTGAAGAAGCAATTAACGATGTGTCCAATATTAAACCGCAATTAATGTTGTAAATAAATTTAATTTTTCAAATCAAAATGGTCATTTTATTTTACCTTACTAAAGAAGAATTTGTATGTAATATTTTATTGTAAACAAATGAATTCAGAATACAAAAGGTAGTAGGTACATGACGTGTAAAGTACATGAATTGTTTGATGTCTTTATATTTTTCATTTTTATACCGGATGAATGTTTAGACAGTAGCAATACTTATGAAGGACAATCTGTACTCGATTATAGTTCTAAATCGAGTAAAAAATAGGTGCTTAGTATTTGATCTAATTATGTAAAGGAATTCAAAAATTGTACATAATCCTCTACGCGTCTATGGTAAAACATAGTGTCACTAACTGTCGGGTGATTTAACTTTCACTTGAAAATGAACGTGGAAATGTCGGGAACCAAACAAAACATTTTATTATGCGTTTTATTATAGAAAGTCATTAACTCCGGGTAGCACATTAGAGCTTTCGGCACTGGTCATTGCACCTAAGTTTATTACGATTGTGTTTATACTTTTGAAAGTCTTAGAACAAACTTTAGGTTTTCTTAGTTTTTGTTTAGATGTTATTATTATATATGTTACATGTGGCCATAAAGTGTCATATCCTAGAATACTACGAGTGTTTACCATTTCACCTGGTATAATAAACAATTGAGATTAAATTTACTTCTTAGTTTACAAGGAACACGATGATTTTTTTAAATAGGCCCCTATATTTTTTTTTAAACAACTGTATTCCCAGTATAAAAGTTTTAATTAGTAATTAGTGCTGATATAACCAAAATAATATTTTTTTATAGAATAATTTACCATACAGTTTTGTTGATGGATATTGTGATACAACTATTCAATTAATTCAATAAGTATATTTTATAAAATGACAAAAATATATAAAATAAGGGAAATCGGGTATCATTGTTAAATAAAATTCTCGTGGCCATGTTCTAAGTACGATTTTATTTACAACAATTTTCTAAACTAATTCTTTCTCTAAATCTATAAGTTAGTTCTAGTTACCTACATCTACTTCACAAATTCTATGAGTATTGTCATTATTTTACAAGAATAATAGTTTCTAATCTAATACACTGTCGCGCAATCCATAAACGCAGTAAAGAACATGTTAACAGTTCCGACAACAATGCGTACAACTTGTAATTTTATTTGTTTACCTGCAATTCGTTACTATATATTTACTAATCTTTGTGTAACGAATCGCAGGTAACCACAAATAAAATTCAATTTTGACCGCAATTTCTCGAATCCGTTAACATGTTCTTTACTGCATTTATGGATTGCGCGGCAGTACAGTTCTCTCCATACTTTTTGTCGCTCTAAATATACGGAGTACAGAAATTTAGAGATAAATATAGATTAAGGATGGACAAATTCCAATTTTAGATTCCTATAATAGTATTGTAATTGTGTTTTAATAAACTTTTGATTGTATTACGAGAAAGCCCGAATTTTCGGCTATATTCAGAGCGACCAAAAATATTGACAACTGTACGGATTTTATTTTCCTTATATACAAGCAAAAGTATATCATAATTTTATGAATATGATTAGTTAATACATTCTGAGCAAAGCAACAAAATATACAACCTACTATTTCTAAAACTACAACTATGATCATAAATATTTATTGTCGAGGTATCGAAGAAACTGTTTTCAAAAGGACAAACATTTAATATGTTACACAACATTAATTATTCATATTCACGTAAGTACTAACACAGTATTACTGAATATACCTAAACACAGCTACCGTCCAAAACCACCGATTCCTAAATAAACTTACATGTTAGGAAACTTATATAATACGACCATTGAAAATTATATAATACGACCTTACATATGACTAGCGAATGTTTCATAAATTATAAATGTTTTAATGTTATACAGATCGATTTACCTATTTTTGCTAACCTAATCCAAAACATTTGTATGGAAATGTCTCAAAAAATAGCCTAGCTTTAAAAGGAAAACTGTTTGATATTTTTTACGATCATTCTTCTGAACCGATGAATTGGTTATAGAGCCTAAAAAATAGCTAATAAAAAACATCCAGAAAAGCCTATCAAAGTGGTCGGGCATCAGCGTGTAAATAATAATTTAAATAAAAAATAGGTACACAATATTTGTTTCTTTAATTCTTGTTTATGACAATTCATAAACCATATATATCATTAAAGCTATCCCATCACAGAAATATTTGGGACTATGTTGAACAAAAAATAAGTTGAATTCGACCCATATACTTACTTAATTATAGTAATTTAAACATACGCAAGAATCTTAACTGTTAAACCTAATAATGTAATAGAACCAGTATGAATGAACTAAAACAGATATACTTTTTTTTCTTTGGCAGTTAATATATTATAACATTATTTGGTAATACATATATTTTATATATCCGATTGATTAATAAAATTAAAAATCTTCCACATTTTCATGGAAGTCTTAATTGTTTAAATTATTTCTATGTATAATTATATAAATAGCCAAAATATTTGTTTACATATTTCAGAAATGTTCAAGATTGGTATTTTAAAATTACACAAATTTGTTGTCTCTACAGACGTGTACCTACATCTACATAGTTGAAATAAATCCATTATTTTTTAATATGTTATTGTAGGTATACAACCTCAAAGTAACATCTAAATGATTCACATCAATGTCACAGTGGAAGTTACAATACAACGAGGGTTTCGTTGTACATATAATATGCCTTGATGGCTGGCAGAGTGATTGATGTCTATCTGCTGTAATATTGTAGTGGTGTAGTTACAATTTTGTATGGTTAAAAACTAGAAATAACATGTTATTCACTAATACTCTTAATATGTAACTATGTAGATAATATTTTTTATTACATTAATTATTCAAATCGAAAAGGTGGTAAATAAACATAATTTTATTATTCGTGTGATAAAAAATAAATTATTAAAATTTATAAAAAAAAATCATAATAGAACTTAACATTATAGAAAACTTGGAACGTACTTACACAGTTATTTTTTGCAATTAATTAGGTTCAAATGTTACATAAGCAGAATTTTTTATTTCCGACCGCTCCTTCCCCCTTGCCAGCAAAATTAATAATACTTTTACCGCCCTCGGATGTTTATATAAGCATTTAAACAAGTATTTTTAATCTGTTCTGGTACCCTTATCTATTCATGTGCAGCAGTTAACAAATCTAGAAATAAGGAATTTATAGCCAATAGAGGAATTAAATTGTAGAGGTTCGCTGGTAGTAGGGCGAAGATAGCCCAGGCGAATCAAACAACCCCACCTCCCTTCGCTACCGTGATACTTGAAGGGCCCCGTATACATCAGATAGAAATGACAAGTGAGTTCAGTTACAATAGTGTTCTTCGGTGGTAAGTCGGCAGAGCTGGCAGTCGACGCGACAGCACCAGTGGTACTTGCATCGGCAGCGTTCCAGCCGCGAGGAGCGCACGGCGCGTCTCCCGCGACCGCAGCACAGTCGCCCGCAACCACCCGCAGCCGTGCCCGCGCTTGCGTTGCATTTCCTATTAAACGAAAACGTTTGTCACGACACCGAGCTCGACAAGACCGACCCACAACAAACAAATGGATTGTTCATGTGACGACGAACCCTACCAAGTTAACACTTGAATGAAGACACGAAAGAATGGAACATATTTTAACGGTATAAGAAATGGTAATAAACTTCCTCACCTTTAAAAATACCAGAGTAAATAACAAATGAAAAATTAATATTTAAAATATCATGAATTCTCAATTTAATTGATAATTTCATTTTTGCGTGCAGATCGTACGTATTATTTTTTGTGTTTGCTTTAAGAAAAAGTCGATCGAAGGTCCTATTTGACCTGATTGATTTAAATTTTACTCGAATGGCCTATTGGTGGATATTTTGAAACAAGGTAGATGATGTTACCCTCGTACTTATGAGCTAACATTATCTGTCTAGGCTGCTAACATTATGTATCGCTGAGCAATCGCTATATTTAAGGTTCCTTTATCACAATGATGTACCCATATGTCCGAGTCTTGCAATTCGTCAAAATTCAAGTCAACAAGTGTAATTTCCCGATAAATAAAAATTGAAGATTCATACCTGCCGTGTGTGCCGAGGGAACCAACTGCAGGGTCCGGTTCACAGTAATCGGGACTGGGCGTGACGTATCGCAGACGCGGCTTGGCGTGTCTCGCTGTGTGTCGACGCGGACGCAGTGGTCCCGCGCGGCCCGTCTCACTGGCGAGCGCACCCGCCACCCGTTCCAACGGCGGCAAGGCACGCCAACACGTACGCACTGAGCACGAACCCGACACACCGTGACACGTGCATTTTGTTCGCATACCGGTAGACACCGTCTATAAAAAAGCAAACTTCTAGAACACATTGTCTGTTATGCTACTCCCATATCTGTGTGACGAAGCTTCGACTATTTGTCGTGCTAAAATGAACGTCAAAAATCTTTCAGTTATAGTCGCGGACTTCACGTTCCCACACACGTCTCTTCCTAACAACTCGAAATTAGTGTCCGCGAAACTTCTTTAATATGCGTGAAAACCGCCAGCCTAGTTATTGTGCTATGTCTATCGTCACGTCTACAGTTCGTAATGACGACGGTAACGTCTTCGCACTTCTGCATTTACTGTGACTAAGACAAAACGTCGTGACGATACACGTAGGTATGGGCGTAGCAATAATATGCTTATTACTTCATAACCATTATCTTTTCCACATTAATAGTTTATATTATTTTATTACGTTAGGTAACATATGTTATAAATACTTACATAATAATGAATCAAACAAAATCAAAAATTACTAATAACGTACATAGAACCTCTAATATATCTTGTTTAATATTAAGCTATAAATCTTTGGAAATGTCATTTTTTTGAGTTATACTTTGCCATAATCACTTAAAACAAGTTGGGTAGAACCTCTTTCTGATACTTCATACAATGAAAACATATTAATAATACCTTTCGACCAAATCGGCTATTGATGAGATTGGCGGACGCAATAAGCAGGCGCAATCTCTCGAGCCGTGTCCGTAAATCCACTTGGGGGTCGAAACGCGGGTCGTCGGCGGCCATGCGGTACTCGATATTCCGATATCTTGAATCTCTATCCTCGTACTCGTATCTGTCACCAATAAAATATGTGTTCTGGTATGATATAACTTCTAAGAATTACTAAATTGTATTTATTGCAAAGATACATATAATACGCCTAATAATTTTTCATTGACGGTCAAACGCACAAATGGTGTACTCGTATAACGTGGTAAGGAATTCAAATTTCAATCTTTCTTAATATTTGCCAGTTCATACATAAATATGTAATATTATCAAGACATAGCAATTCGTGTTATTATAAATTCAAACCTTGATCTAGTTCTGAAGCGTTTTCTTGTCGGTCTGCCCCGACGGGGCGAGCGCGGTAACCGCTTACGGCCTCGGCGACCTTTTCTGCCAATTTTTGGTGTTTCGCTTGTGTTTATTACAGCTGGTTGGTCGTCTACTAAAATCACAATAGGTGGCGCAGTGGTGGTAGGCTCCTTAGTAGTTGTTGTTAATTCTGTGGTCGTTTCCACTTCTAGTATATCTTCAATCTTTCCATCCCTTACGTCGATCTCGTGTGCATCCAGAAATTGTTTCGCAAACCTTTAATGCAAACATATTTTAAATAATTTCATATTACAACTGGAAGTGTATTTTATTTACCTACGGCGTATATTAATCTTTGTTATTTTATTTTTCTATCTGGTCATCTAATACCTGTTTATAATTGGCAAAAGTGTTACATGTACATTAAAATACCATTATTTATAGATAAAGTGCTTTTATCATTAAATTTAATAAAATTGATCATCACTTAAAATCAAATTATACTGATCAACTAACATAATGTAGGGTAATTTGTGATGTAAATGACTAAAATGTGTTTTATTTTGTTCCATGATTATTAGTAGCTTCAGTAACTTGTGGAATATTTGTGTACTTTTAATAAAGTAAGCATGTATGTTTTATTATTTTTGACTATTGAAATGCCAACGTGAAAAGTAGTTAACATTATTATTTTGACAAGATCCATAAAATCTAAAATACTCATGTTATATAAAATATGATATTTCTAATATATATATTATATATATATATATATATATATATATATATATATAGATATTTATATATATATATATATTATTGAAGCACGACAAAGTGACTGCACTATGCCTGATGGTAAGCATAGTACAATCCAAAAACAGTGGCGACCACTGAGAGACAGATCATCTACCGTCGGTCGCCGCTGTTATGCCGGCCATAAGGACGAAAGTCACCTGGTACTGGATATGCACAGGCTGATCTCGAAACGCAACGCGTTGAAGGGAGTCACTATGACGGGCTTTTTCGCCATGTACATGGTGGTTGCGACCTAGTCGGGCTGTAAAACCCTACCACCCCGCTATCGCCATTGCCTCGTTCGTTGATCAGCAGGGTGCACCACGTGCAGGTGAGGTTGGCTTGGGTGTCTCAAGTCTTAAGATATTACTCGACACCCCTTACACCCCAAAATCTAATAATATAATACCTTTAATCTATCTATCTAATACCATTAAACGAGCAATTCTTTTTGTAGGTGGTAGAGCCATGCTGAAGCTATTATTGGTTTCAGCATGAATGGGTCGGCTCGTCCGGGGTAGCACCAACCTCTCACAGAAAATCGACGTGAAGTAACAGTGTTTGCGTTGTTGCGTTTCGTTCGGTCAGTGAGAGCGCCGGAGACCCATCTCCCCTCCGCTCTACATGCCCCCCTCCCTTTCTCTCCATTCTCCAACACACAGGCTGGCAACGCACTTACAACTACTCTGGGTTTGCTAGTGTCTATGGATGGCGGTGATCGCTTAACAACAGGTGACTCGCATGTTCGTTTGCCTCCTATATGATATAAAAATTCTTTTATATTTTTATATTGCTATATATACAGAATCTCGGAAATGGCGTCAGCGATTTCCGTGAAACTATGTACTAACTACAACTAAGTATGTAGGTGGTGTAGGGGATGATAATTCGATGTGGCTAGATTTCATTCATAGAAAACTTTTTTATCTGAGTTTTCAGACAATTAAAAAATATATGTAGAATATAAAGTAAAATTTCGCCACCGCTGTGGATACAAAAACATGATGGACATCGGCTGCTTCAAAAATCCATCTAACCCCAGTTCGAATCCGAGTGACAGCATTTTTAAATATTTTTTTAATGAAATATGCAAATAAACTAACAATTTGTTTTAAATTAAAAATGTTATTTAAGGAATCGAGCTAGACTCAGTCGTCCAGGTACTCTCTATTAGTATGTGATTTACAACTATGTTTAAATACCTTTCAGCCCATTGAAAGTTGTCACCACATCCGCCCCATTTGAACTGGGCATGCGGTTCAGCAGGCGTCACTTGGGCTTGTCTCGGTGGTCGTGGCGGAGCCCTAGGAGATGCAGCACAAGAGCACGCTGCTAATACTCCGGCCGCACAGGCTCTAGCAACAGACCACGCTAGCGTAGCTGCCGACATCGCGTACACATAGGCTTGCTCGCGAGTCCCTGCACATAGACATATTTATTTGGTACCCTTTAACGGTACAAATTCCAGGCAAAGATTTTTATTCAAGATGCTTACATACTCAATGCAAATATTTAATGTAGCACTGATAAATTCAGATAATTATAACTTTCAAAAACACCTAAATTAATATGAAAAGTTTTATCTTTATTCGAAACATCAATTAAATATAGATTACTCGCAGGCCCGGCGGACGTTATCTCGCTCTGATGGTAAAAAAATCTTGACAAATTATATACCTTAACTTTCCTTATGAATCATTTTATCCACTGGTGAAAACCGTGAAATCCGTTTGGTAGTTTTGGAGTTTATCGCGAACAGACAGACATGTCAGTGGACTTTGTTTTTTAATATGTAGTGATTATTATCTATGCCCGATTAATTTCCCTTAATTTCTGGATAACTTATTAATAACTATACCATATAAAAAGGAATTTTGAAATTAATTGACAAGAAAAACTTTTAAAAGCATAATATCCTGTGATACAGATCTATTCTTCTATGCTCTTGTCTGACATCGGAATAATAGATTGAATCGCCAGCAGGCACACAGATCTATCATGCCCATTGTCCAGTCCAGAGTAATCGTTTTTAATTACAGGCAATCTCATAAGGATAAAGCCCGCACGGCCGTCCTTAGACGAGATAAACAATGCCGACAGACAAGCTTATCGTAGAGTACATCGGTAGCATGGCTCGCGCGTGAGTGCACACCTCACGGTTATTGCTGAATGACGCCCCCTTTCGCCCCGGCTCCATCTCCGAGTCCCCCGCCCTCCCGTACACGCTTGATTCATGCGTATAATTAAATCTTTTGTCCGCTCCGTAACGCGACCCTCGGAGCCTGAGATGGTATTGTAAGACAAACTGCGATAGCCTTTTTGATTTACTAGACAAATGATAAGTTACAATTTTTAAATGCATATTTTATTATTGTTCTTAGGAAATTAGAATTGTTTCTCCATAGGACATACCTAGTAAAAATTAATATTATTTTGGTTTAAACTTGCTAAAGCTTCCTTCATTTTATTTTATTTGTATTAATTTACATTTTTATTTCATCAATATTACGCAAGAGAACCTTGATGCAGTTCTTGATGCCTGATAGAATTTCATTTCTGATAGATAAATAAAGAGTTGTATTTAGATTTGTTGATAGAAGTAAAAATAAAATAATCTTAACTCAAGTTGTAAAAAAATGAAAAAGGAAGAGACGCCGAATTTTGACTGCGCGATATTACCTCTATATTCAATGCTGAGAAAATCATATTTATTAGTATTTATAGCTCAATTGGTAATATAAAAATCACAGTTGAAGCAAAAATAATATTTTTATAGGAGCTAGAATACCATATACTGAAATCTTTCTAGTTTACAATACATAGAAAGTAAATGTTCCAGCAAACCTACGTAAACAATCTTAATGAAAAGTTATTCTCTGTTCATTAGGACAGCTGAATGCGGGGTTGTTCGCTTCGTAAAACTTTTAATTAAAATGTATGAAGCCGGGCACTTCAAGATTCTTAACGGTTTTGTTTGTAGCCGACAACGTTCCGTGTCAATTAATTTCCTGAAGTACGTAGATGAACGTCCAAGCGGTGAAGGAAACAATGGTGCTGTATTTTGTACTCGGCTGTCGGCATCCGGGCGGCAGTCGCTGCCAACTACACAATGTCGTCGACCACGCTCAAACTAGAAAGAACTTTCTTCCTATTGTTTGTCTTCTTTCTTTATAAATGTCAACTACAATACTGATTACGTACATATACGAAAGGAATGAATGTTCACCTATTTATTTTGTTTAATTATTTACTAAAAAGAAATATGTGATAAATTTGCAGAGATTTCTGTATGAAACTGTTATTAACCGATATAATTTTATTTATTTGAAACTTAAGTAAAAGCACCTCGTGTACATACGATTATGGTCTACGAGTTCCATATTTTTCAGAGAAACAGTAACGGCAACACTACTTATTGTGGTAGACTTCGTTTGGCGAACAAGCCTCTTTGTTCGAAAGTCTGTGTTTCACCAATAGCCTAAATAACTCTTGAAGCATTATTTTTCTATCATATTTTTAGAAACGAACATTTTGTTCAATAAGTGTTTTTTTACTTTTAGAAACCCAATCTAATATTATGAATTTGAAAGATCTATCCGATTGTAGTCTCTTTAAGATTCATTAGTCTTGATGATAAATTAGATCTAGATTGATCGTAATTAAATCGGTACAGAGGTAGCGTAAACCTGAAGAAGGACATAGGTTGTTTGTAATCCTGAATATATTGAAAAGTCTGATAGGAGAAACCGTATAAAAATCAAATTAATAATAAATCTTTAACTTAATAACACAGATAAACTTTACACTAAAATCTATTTATCGACTAAAAATTCCAGTTATTTTAGAATATCCACTTCTTACTCAATTCCTAGAGTAAAAAAAAATAGTGAACAAACTTAAATATCTTACATAGTAACCTTTTGTATTTTTCTTTCCAATTAATTACACTTTACATACGTCTTTCACTATGTTCGATAATTTCTCGAATGTGAACTCTTAATATCAGTTTTACACCCGGACATAAAGATTACAAAAGAATATAATTTTAATAACATACGAGATACAGAAAAACTTAGTTTACAATTTTTTATATATTAAATTTATTTCATTAACCCAGAGTTTTATAAAAAATCATGTGTATAATTTAAGTAGAATAATACATAATATTAATAAGTTTAAAAAGAAAAACGATAAAATTAAGTTAGTAGACTGTGTGTCTCTTGTAGGAATATTTCATGATTTGGAAAACAAAATTTTATATACCAGATTCATTTAGTAAATCAGTATCGACAGCTTAATTAATAAAATATTTGTTCCTTTTTATTTAAATCTTTCGCTGTGAAATATGGAATGTTGGTACAACTGTTTATAAGTACATAATACCATACATTTTTGCTAACACCCAGTTCAAGTATAACATAAAGAACAAGTCTATAAAATCAATATAACCAGTTAACATACCACCTTTTTTCGTAAAAAGATCAATATTAAAGTACTGAGGAGTCACGTTATCCCGTCACGATATCGTTACTACTGCAGCGCTTTGTAAATATATAGGTACCGCGATCGACTCGAGCCACTGTCGTGGTTGCTCAGATTATTAAGATATCGCGTGACGTCTTCTGTCAATAAATATTAAACTTCCTTATTTATATACACTACGTATATTAGTATACTATATTTCAAAATGTACATATTTAAAAAAAATGACAATTTAAACTATGTACTTAGCTATCAAGGTAATTAGTTAAATTTAATCTAAAATTTAAACTACTATCTTTCGCTCGCGGCTTAACTCACGTTAAGTAGGATTTTCTAATAAAATACAGCCCATGTTACTACTCATTGATCATATTCCTAGCATTCTATAGATGAAATACTATTTTAAATTAGTTAAGTGTTTATAGTATATTCGTCAATCAATGATGCTAAAAAAGCTGGAACGAATACAAATGGTAAATAAATATAAGTCCATATATCGTAAAATAAGCCTTAGAATATTTTACTACACCAAAGAGGCGGGCGGGCTACTCGCCCAATTCATATTATGAACATGTTTAGTTGCTTATTACTTAACAAAGTAAGCGAGCAAGAGCTACTATGACAATAAATTTGATAAAAAGTATACGAAAAGTGATTAATAAACTATAATAATACATCAAGTAAATAGAGTGATCTGTGCGGAACGAGCACCGTTTTGTATTTATTGGAAGAAGGGCTTTCGTCGTAACGCTGGCCGCGTCCGCACAATGCATCGCTTTTATTTAAAATACTGAAGACAAACTTCCTTCCTTCTTATCTTTCATTTCTTTTGTAACGTAGTTTTTGTTACTGTTTAAAAGCTACGTACATTCAATTTGATTTGGCTCCGTCCGTACAGGTGGTTGTCTAACGTACATTAAAAAATCTCAAAGAACAAAGCAAGCTATGTATGAAGTTCACCCGCGTGTAAACCTTATTTAAAAAAGCCTTATTTACAAAATGTTTCAAATTAACTCGTATACCTCTTGATAATTATTTGATAGTTACTGTAGCTATGGTAGTACACCTTATAGAATATAACGCGTAATTTTGTTATGTCGAAATACCTGTGAGTAAGTCTGGTGAAAACCTCGGGGCTAGTTTGATGGAGGAGCAATTCCACCTGTCTCCAGCGTATGTGGCGAGACATGCGGATCGAGCAAGTCGCGCGGCTGCAGCCACGTGTGACATGGCGGCAGGCTGACGGCGACACGCGCGAACCTGACCGCCCCATAGCGCACCGATACGACGGCCCTCCGCACAATCACTCTCTGTCCAATTGCCCTCACTGTCATGCAGTGCTCTGAACCAAACCAGAAGAAACAAACACAATATCACTGATGCCCATTCCTTGGCGAATTAAGAATATTTCATGTTTTTCTGATAGGGTAGAAGGTTCATGATTTTGAATAAAAGTAAAACATATAATTTTACATCAAAACTATATTTACACAAGTATATATTTTCTACAATATTATTTGATTAATTCATTGCTATTTTTTTCCATTTGCATACAAGTATAAGCATGCATTTACACAGAGTGTAAAACACATGCGGATTTTAATTAAAATTTAGAAATAGTGAAAGAGCGATAAACTACATATTTATACAATAATTTAATTTTAGTTGTGAGTTGTTGAGACTTGCGGTACACTAGAACGACGTGCGGAATTCGGTTTATGACCACGTTGAAATGCATCGCACATTTCATATAAGTAGTTAGGAAGAAAATCGGACGCCTCGCCTTCCTTTCGACGCAAAATTCGGTAAGCCTCTCGCAGAGAAGGCTTAGGAGTCAGGCGTAGCTCCAACTCTACGGCGGTCGAGAAATGTGCTGCTATAGAATAGACTATTTCCAAATCAGATGGTGGAGGTGTCAGGTGACGATAATTTGAGACTTTGTGCAAAAAATACTCTGACATGCTCATTCTCGAGGTTTCCTCGTCGTATTTCCCCAACTTCAAATCATACAGAACAGCCTTTTGTCTATCTGATCCCCAAAACTCTTGTTCGAAAGCATTATAAAAACATTCAGCATTGTCGAATTCATGTCTGAAACATCGAGCCCACATGAGTGGAACGCCTTCTAGACAAGATATAATGAACGGCAGTTGTTTCTCTTTGCTCATTTTCAATTCGGACATATAATATTTAACGTTGTCTATAAAATCCATTGGGTGAGTATCACCATTGTCATCGAAATGTGGACGTTTGTTAATAGAAGCTATAATCCATTCGCTCAAATTATCTGTCGTCAACTGAATCGCTGGTTTGCTACTATTTTCAGTGCTCTCGTCGTCTATTTCTACAATTTTCGTATTATCGTCATGTCGTGACACTGGTGGCTTATTGCAACAATGATCGGTTTTACCCAGATTAGGCATCGACATATGACTGCGAAGTCGCGACGAAGGCATATTCTGGTAGACATTCTCTTGACTAGAAAAACGAACGCCAAAACCCAACGCTGTCGGTTTATATATAGATGTATTACCGAACATTAATCGTTCCTTCTTCGAGAATTCTTCTTTATTCATGTCTCTCGCAGACGAAGATATTTTGTCCACCATCTCTGATAAGTTTGTCACTGATGAGTTAATTCGGCGTAGATCAACGAACAAGCTCATTGTATTTGATTTAAAGATTATTTTACCGGTGCATTTCCTTTTAGATTTTCATTTTTCTACTGTAACAAAGTACATAATAAATAACTGTTTCAGGTAACTTAAAAGCATAAAAATATAATAGTGCTTGTTGAAGTATAAAATGTATAATTAAATTACATGAATTGAAATGTGTACGTAAAATTTTCATTTCAGAACATACAAATTTTTTAATCGATATTTGTTCACCCTATTTATTTGGCTACATTAAAGTATACTATAATCGAATGACCTCTGAGAAATACCGCTAATTTCTACGTCTATCTGTCTATAAAGGCATTCAAGCATTGAACAAAGAATTGATTGTACTTTATAATGCGTCAAGCGTGATCTACAATCGAATATAACACTGTTGTCACTTTAGCAGCATCTATTATAATCTGATCACTTGAATATTTAACTTTTTCAAATATATTCTCGTTATTATATAGCAGCAAGGTGATTTCAGTTTTCAGCTATAAATTGTATTTTTTCTATGAGTTTCAAACATGGGACTAAAAATTAGAGTAGCAATACGGCATCATACACTTCAAGCAATTAGCACCAATTTATATATCACATTAAAAAATAAAACAGTTTCAACAATTAAAGCTGTTAATTAATATTTACGTGACTTGTAACAGATTAAAATGATAATCAACTACTATTAATACAAAAACAGTAAAATCAGTGTAATGTTGCTTTGTATAGAAACGTAAAAAATATCGTTACACATTGATCGTCTCTGAGACCATAACAGTATTACAGTGCGAGGGTAGGCTGGTGCGTGTGTAGCAAGTTCGTAGCAAGAAACCTTACGTGCGACAGCGGCGGCTTGGCAACCGGTACTACCCGCTTTTACTAAGGAATGCCAAAGTACTATCAGCTTTTTATTCATCGGCTTCGTTACCATAACTGGGTTACTGTAAACGTAATATTACATTTAGTTGTTTTTATCAAGGACACGCGTTACCGAAGGTACTAAATTCGACGCTTATTGGAAATGTATAGTTTCAATAAATATTTCTTTACATAAACATAAATGTATATAATTAATTTTATATATAATATGACTTACCTATTACTTAGGTGTGTAATACAAGAGTATCTTTGTTTCAAGAAGCAGTAATCATTACACAGTATAAAACAAAATCTCCTGCCGCGTCTGTATTCGCCATCAACACAAAAACTACCGAACGGATTTTCAAGCGATTTTTACCAGTAGATAAAGTGATCCACGAGGAAGATTTTAGTATATACTTTGTGAAGGATTGTTTAATAGTCAGGGCGGGACAACGTCTGCTGCGGCCGCTAGTAGTAACTAAGTTAAATGGAAACAGTGACTGAAAATATATTACCTTAACAATATGCAAGAGAAAAAAAATGAAAGCAAAAATATACAGTGCCTACAACATTTCTTTGTGAACAGTGTCAACCGTTTATTTCCCCAATACCGCGCATACGCACCACACCGCTTACCTCAATTCTCCAAACCGAGAGAAAACATCGCTGAATGCTTAGCGCTTATAAAAATCTCAGTAAAACTTTAATAACTTTATATCAACTGAAAATATCGTAATATTTTTAGATAAGTACTAAGTATTTAGAGTAAAGTAAAACTAAAAAACCGTGATTAAATCAATTTTAATGAAACCAAAACTAAATGTTACTCAGGGGTATGCCATATGATTTTCTTGGTGAGATTTTATCGTGATCGCAGTACTTTAGCAATGCTGCGTGTTCAAACATTTCTAAAAATGTTTGAAATGTACGTCATTACTTATTAGCCTCTGCTCGCGACTTCGTTCGCGTGGAATAGATACTCTGGGTTATCACTAATACGCAGCAGAAGCTTTCAAGAGGAAAAAAACCCGCGATTTTTAAACTCTGCTCCGCTCCTATAGGCCTTTTTCAAATCTGACCTGTAGTTCCTGTTTATAATATAAGTCTATAAGTATAGATAAATACTTAGAACAATTTTTAACAATTCTTTTTCTTACAAATATCTAAAACAACTTTTTAACAAATAATTAAACCGCCGAAAAAACTGAAAAGCAAAAAATACTAACCTTTTACTTTTATCTTTTAATATTTTTAGCTTTTCAGTTTTTTCAGCAGTTTAATTTTTTGTGGCTATAATCTACTAATTACTACATGCTTAATTTATTAATAACACACAACTCAGAGACTGAATTATAAATCATCCCCTGTTTTCCTAATCTTGGGTTTTTTTTTGTCAGACTATGTATGGAACCAACTTCGGAGTATATATACACTTTCCAATAAAAAAAAATTAAAATCGGCCTATATTGTAAAAAGTTATGCGTGATCATACATAAAAAAAAATATATACGCGTCGAATTGAGTACCTCCTTCGTTTTTTCATCGGCTAAAAAGTACAGATACGTTAATTTACATTTCTATTATTTATATTTATATGTATGTATAAATAAGATCGAATAAATTCAACCGCCGCATAGAAATATATGTATGTTATTATTGTAGTATGCGTGTATAAGTTGATGACGGCTGTTACAACCCCAAGCAAAAACTCATTATTGATGCATTAGTTCCGCGACACGCAGCCGTCCTCGTTCCCCGGATGTGCATGTTTTGCAACAGAACATAGCCAAGTCTCATACGATTATCACTAAGCATTGGTATAATCTAGACCGCATATAGATTTAACATAATATGTAATAATATTACTCAGGAGGTGGCAGAGCCACGCTGAAGCTATTACTGGCTTCAGCATGAATGGTTCGGCTCGCCCGGGATAGTACCACCCTCTCACAGAAAATCGACGTGAAGTAACAGTACTTGCATTGTTGCGTTTCGTTCGGTCAGTGAAAGCGCCGGAGGCCCACTTCTCCTAACCTTCCCGCTCCCCTCTTCCCTCCCTCCCCTCCAATACAAACTGGCAACACACTTACGACTCCCATGGTGGACCCGTGGACGTTGGTAATCACTTAGCATGAGGTGACCCACCCGTTCGTTTGCCTCCTATGATATAAAAAAAAGTTTAATAAAAATAACAATATTTGTTTTAAGACTTTAAGTTGATATCCATGTTATGTCGTGAGAGAGTAGCACGCGACGTCAACTCGCTTCTTCATGACATGACATGGAGGCGTGACGGGTGCACGGTACCGGCTCACTACTCAGGAAGTTTTACATGCAGTAGTGTCGAGAGATGCTTATAATGCCGACAATAATACTCAAAATCGACAAACGGCGTTACAGCGATTGACTTCAAATCATGTGACGGCACTTTAAGAGACGCGTGCATGTTTCCGCAGTCGAACTTTATTGTAGTTAATTCATGTGTAATATAATTATTCCGTTGTTATACCCGGTGCCTCTGTACCGGGAACATTATCGCATTTGTTACGCTGCGCACGTGTACGTTTGATCTAATAGAATAATTCCCGTATCAAATTTTACGCGCCTATCTTGATCCCGTAGACAAAGCCGTGCAGAGGGGTAAAGGGATTCGCTTTGTCAAAACTGGTCGCACACACAAAAGACCACCCAAAATTTTTGTATATTTCTTTGTACGTAATGTGTAGATAAAATGGGTCGTAACATTTCAATGTACGTTTTACTAAGTATTGTTCTGAATTTGTGTTATATTTTGCTATGTAAAAGTTCCGATGAGCTTTTGGTGAGGATTTTCTAAAACAAATATTTATTTGTAGTCCGGTGAAGCTGTTAAGACCTTGCTGGGTCAATACCGTAGACATTTCGAAAAAAAAAAAAAATTATTATTTAAAGGATTTTTGCCAAATCTAATTATTGTATGAACCTTGTAATATGGTGTTGTAAATAGTAAATATAGCTAAGTTATTCGTGACTCTCTAATAAAAATTAAATATATGGACATCACAACTTTAATGGTATTTTGTGTTTATTATTATTTTGCAGACTTGTTATCTTTGTTGAGAACAATTTGCGGCGTAGAGGTAAGGTAAGGTTAGCGTCCTGATCCTACATTTCATAAGTGTTTAAAAAGTGTTTCAAGTTAGGTACCTAAAACATGTTTTAGGGTCTGTACGACTAATGCTCGAATCGAACGATGTTCAATTCGAATTTATGCGAGTATTTTTGAAATAAGGAAGAATTATTAAAACAATAGTTATAGAGAAAGATACGACATTTTTTAATATTTGCGTGAAAACTTAAATAATTGTATAAGATAAGCAGCGAACTTTTTTATTTATTATAAAATTTTCAAACTAGTTCAATTAAAATTCCATTGAGTGACAGATGAATCTATTGAACTAATTTTGTATATTAATAATGATTTAATAATTGTTAAATATAGTACATATAATTAATTAAAATTATCAAAATGATTTGAATTATTCGCATAATTGAAGTTATTTGAATAATCCGTATAGTGTCAATTATTCGAATAGTTCGATTCGGATTATTCGATTTGATTCACTATCGAGTAATTCGTTAATTCGAATATTTGCACACCCCCAGTTTTTTTGTCACCGTAATGTTATTACTCGCGTGTTATTATTACTACGCGTCTATAATAAGTATATTATAATTACTATTGTGGAATTATATACATAATATATCTATACATTAATAATTTGAATCATAGACATATTACCTAGATTGATGAAAATATCAATTCTAATTAAAGGTTATGGACACAAGGTATTTTTATAACAATTTACAATTACTAAAATGGTTCGGAAAATCTTTTAAAGTTTATTTAAATCGTAAAATTTAAAATGCAAAATAACGCCAAAAATGATAAATAAACGTGTTTTAAAAAGTTAAGCCCTCATGATAGCAAAAAAAGAAGGGGAGTATTACAGCTGACGCGGTATAGCCAACCGCCGCGCGGCACCCGCCGCTGATTCCGTTTTAATTATGATTAAATGTTCTATGATTGTCGTATCGTGCTTCATGTGAGCACCATCGTACCGCCCTCGCACTCGTAGTCCGTAGAATCTTATATTTACTATGATCCGTAAACTTCTAATTTAAACTAAACATTACAGAAGAGAGCAAAGAAAACTTGAGTTGAGAAAAGTTTTAGATTTTTTTATTCCTATTGTTTTAATTAATTTACAAAAGTTACTTTCATAATTTTAAACCCACATGTTGATTAATATTAGTAAGAAAATACAAACGCAATGAAATCTTTGATATAAAATGAACATTACTTGCAAGATTGTCCAATAATTCCCAATGGAACACAGCTTTATAGATAAACGTTTTTATATTTATTATGTAGTATTCTATATTGTAACTTTTTACATTGAACAACAGTCACAATATGCAAAAAGTATTCGTATGAAATAAAATACAATATAAAATATCTACTTACATACTTTCTGTCAATACTTTGTAAATATACTCTCGAACCCACATACTGACTTATCAATAATTCATCTCATCATACTGTCAAACGATTTGACACAACGATTATTTGTTAACGAAAGAAAACTCAATTTGTCACAATCAGCAGCAAGAAACCGGTTCTGTTATACGCAACGCACAATTACACACGGAACAATGATACTCTAATTACAGATCATTTGAGACGCCGCGCGCTCTATGCGCACCATCTAATGGCTATACATAATCAAGATCAATGAATCCCATTTGTCGCACAACCCAGCTAATTAAACCAAACATCGATATTTATACTTTCTGGGTATATCTATAGATAACAACTCGTAACATTATAGAAATGTACGGAATTTGGTGAAAGAGATGATTGAGAATTATGCCATCATGTCTACTTATAGAAAAATGATTACCTTAGTTACTTTTCACTTCTTGATATCCAAAAATTGATATGCTATATAATACAAGCAGTACAAAAGGGTCTAGTAATTCTTTTGGCTAAAACAAATACATTATTTGCGATACGACAATAGGTGCCAAACATAAAACATAAAGAATATTGAAATAATAAAAATCTAATTAATTATTAGTATTTTATTTAGAAAGATATAGGTTGTGGGTATTTAGGATTAAAATAAGCTAAATATTGACTGCGTGGCCGATGTAATAATGTACGCTATATTTCGGTTCATTGTTGCAGTCGAAAAGAGTTCCGTGGATTCGTATTCCACGCAAGGGAATTATTATCTGTGTGATCGACAAATGATGGGTGTATTTTATTTCGTTTCATTGTATGATTATAAAGTTTCCTGTGACATAGTTTAGTTCCTAATACCTTCGATATTTTTTTAAATTTAAGAATATATCACAAAATAAATAAAAAACGAATGCGGATCTGCGGGCAGTAATTTATTGTTGTAATGTGAACGAACACAGTTCGCATTTCGAAACAGCTGTAATTATTTATTGGAACATTAATATGAAATATAGTCGTAAATACCAGAAATCGTGAATTTTAGAATTACGCCTATGGATAATACATAATGTATATTCCGAGCACGCAACATCAAATCCCATTACGGATTTAAATGTAGGCCGAGGATCGGAAACTGGTATAATTGAAACAAATGCTGGGATTACTCAACAATTTGTTCAATACAAGGGCGATTTGTCTAACTCTTCTCGACGAAAGGAACAATTGTTGGATTTTATTGGTTTAAATTTGATATTGTAAGAGCAAATATGTGACTTTTATAAATTACTTACCTTAATATGTAAAAAGATATGAACACTGACACACTCTGTACTAAAATATATGTACAAAAAAATTAACATCTTTAATTAACTCTGAGCAGTTGTAATGTCAAGTTATAAACAATAAACAAAGTAAAACGTTTCGTCTGTTGTAAATATTGTCAAATTAATTTGGTTAAAAAGTAGCAGTGAAACGGCTGAATTGTCAGAACTTTAGAATATTTTTTACAAATTGCAGAGGGGTCGAGACACGGAGAGTGGTGTCGTGCCTTATCTTCAAATCCTCGGACACTTTTATTTCTTGCTGAAGCGCATAATTACATACCATTTGCTGTGTATAATTATTATTAGCAGTGGGAGCTTCAAAGAAAAAAAGGTCCAATTTAAATATTATCTACAATAATAATACAATGTTTTTCATAATATTTTTATCTAATCTTGAAGGTGTTACTGTATAATAATTTTTAATGTTACACAAGGTATAAAATTATCAGTATCTTCTTCTTCTCTGTTTAGCAACCTATATATATATATATATTTGTTTAGTAGCTAATGACAAGCTTTAGATTTATAAATAAAAAGAATGAAAACATTTTTTTCCAGACCACCAAATGACTAAGTCGAATCCATTGTTTATAAATCTATTAGTCATACTTCACGATCATTACGTATACTAATATACGATGTTTATATATTTACGAGTCGTGTTTTGGACGCGCTAGCGAACGCATGTGTCCGATATCTCCTTTGTTCGAGATCTTTTGTTCTCGATTTCGTTGTGCTTTGTTTAGTGCAGCTGTGGCACACGTGTTACAAAATCTACCTGAGTGAGTGAGACATTCCCTTATTTATATATTTACCAGTTTATTTATATACTCATTTTTCTATTCCTTATTCTTAAATATCTAACCAACTATTATTTATCTGTTTAATTATCTATTTATTTCCTCATATATTTCGTTAATTTTTATCTATTCAGTGATAAAGTAATCTATTTCTGTGCCCCCGTATACCTATTTATTATTATTTATCTATTTATTTAACCATTATCTATTTATGTTATAGTATTTTATTCATATACATGGTCCCCTGTCTCGCCCACTCATTTATTCATTTTGTACTTCCGCTTTGTTTGGTTTTAAACAGTTCTCTTGGTCCGGACTCGATATAGTCCCGTAGCTTACCGTTTGGCGTGCCCCCCTGCCCTTAAGGCAGGGAGGTTGTTTCGCGGCCCCTCCCTCTCCTCGATCCACCGCGATGGATCCGTTAGCTGTGGCAGAATATTATCGTAAAAATCTCCTCGAGAGCGGTTTAGATCAGGAGATTGTAAATTCAATTTACCGCAACGTAGCGTCGCAGGCCGCCGAGGGCCTTTTTAATATTCCGACCGCGAATTCCTTTGCATCTCTCTCGCCGCAGTCTCCTCTAGACGCGCGTGATAAAGGTCTACTTGAGGCCTCGATTCCTAGCTCCAGCTCGGAGGCCGACTCCGAGATGGAGCTAGACGAAAAAACGTCCGCCGTTTCAACCGTGACCGCGACCGAGTCCGCGATTCCCGCGCCTTCAGCGCAGACAGACAAGGACGGCTATACGACCGTCTCGCACAAGAAGCGTCGTACGGGCAGCCCAACGGATTCGGGTTTCGTAGGCCCACAAAAAGTCGCCAATATAAATGGCGCTCGCGTACCGTCGACCTCGGATACACCGTCGCGTAAACCGAACGCGAGTCAAAATAGTAATAGTTCCGTCTCGCTCACTCAGGGTTCCGCAACTAGGAAGCCGCGTCCGCCGCCGCCTGTTACGATACAGGACAAATCGAAATGGACCGCCATTTCTAATAGCTTAAAATCGCGAAATATTAACTACACGAATGCCCTTAGTACGTCGGAGGGCATTCGCGTCAAATGTCCCACGTCGGACGATCACCCCGCACTGATCCGATTTCTCACCGAGATGAAACTCGCGTATTTTACGTACGCGTTAGAAGACGAGCGCCTCCTGCGTGTCGTGTTACGCCGTGTCCCGGCCGAAATCTCGGTAGGAAGTTACCCTCTCCCTTAAGGAGAAGAACTATCCAGTGCGTGAGGTACATCGCATGTGCCACCCACGCACTCGCGCCCCATACAATATGGTGCTAGCCATCCTCGACCGGTCGCAGGAAGGCAAGGCCATTTTCTCCCTCACGTCTGTGTGTGGCCTCAACGGGATCACCGTTGAGCCCCCACGCAAGACCCACATTCCTTCGCAGTGCCATAACTGCCAGAGTTATGGCCACTCCGCGAAGAATTGCCATCTTCGCCCCAGGTGCGTCAAGTGCCTGGGTGACCACGCCACGAAGGAGTGCGAGCGCGCTCCTGGCACTCCCGACCCTCCCAGTTGTGTGCTCTGCGGTAACGCGGGTCACCCCGCGAATTATCGCGGATGTCCCCGCGCGCCGCGCTCACAACGCCCTCGTCAGGCGAGGCAGGCGCCCAGGGCGTCTGCAGCCGCCGCCCGCCGTCCGCCTCCACCTCTCATGTCCGTGGAGGCCTTCCCGGGCCTGCCGGGCGCCTCCCGCGCCCCGGTAGCGCCCGCGCCCACGACCTCACCGCGCTCGCCACCCTCTGTGCCGCGCGCGGCCCAACCCGGGCGGGCCCCTATGGCCCCCTGGGCCCCCAGACCTCAGCCTCAGGCCTCTTCAAGGCCTCTGGCACCGCCACTTAAGGCGACTCAGGCTCCTTCATCCTCTTCTCTCTCGGAGAAGTTCGATTGGATGGAGCAACTTCTTTTAGAGCACGACATGCAGGAGGTGCTCGCCTTTTACGCCCTGGTAGAAGAGAACCCCCGCGGGGTACAACTCATTCAAGCTCTAGCGCGCTTTCCGGCTATCGGAGCCACCGTACAGCGCCTCGTCCGGTCACAATCGTCTAAATACTAGTTTTAAAATTCCCTGGAATTAATAAAATAAAGCCACGCGGTCTTTGCCTCTCGTTTTTCAACGCGAGATCCCTTCGGACACAGCGCGATCTAGTAGCTGACTTCCTGCGCGATAGACAGATTGACGTTTTCCTCATCCAGGAAACGATGTTAAAACCGAGCATGCGTAATCCGAGAATCGCGAACTACTGCATTGTTAGAAACGACCGTGTCGCCCGCGGGGGTGGCACGTTAATTTATTTTAGGCGGTCGCTGTATTGTATGCCGTTAGATCCGCCCGCGCTTACTCATATGGAAGCGTCAGTTTGCCGCGTCGGGATGACGGGCCACTCTGATATTATTCTTGTCTCCGCGTATCTATCACCGAGCAAAGAACTACTCAGATCCGATTTGCAGGCACTGCTCGACTTAGGTGACTCGGTCATTATAGCGGGGGACCTCAATTGCGGGAATGTTATCTGGAATAGTTCGTGTACCTCTCGTAACGGGAGGATACTCGACAGTCTAGGTAGGGGGCTCGCTTTTGACGTCATAGCCCCTCCGGAACCTACGCACTATCAGGATAACTGTCGACCGTCAGTTTTAGATATAGCTCTATTAAAAAATGTCGTGCTTCCTGTGCGACTCATATCAGTCGTACACGAACTCGACTCAGATCATCGCCCGGTTCTATTACAGTTAGGACATAACTCTGACTTTAGCCCGACGCCGATCAGAGTGGCCGATTACGCGAAACTTAGCGAATATTTTAAAAATAGTCCGTCGCCCAACAGTTTAGATAGAATTCCGGACGTGTTGGTGTCTAAAGCCGACGTGGATTCGGCCATCGATTCCCTGGTTGATTATCTCCAGACCGCCGTCAGGGAGACCTCGAAAGAGGTACAAGCGGCGAACGAACGCCGTTTTATACTCCCTGATGACGTGAGAACATTGATCACGGAAAAGAACGCCGCGACTCGTGCTCACGACGCTTACCCGACCGCTGAGAACCGCGAACGCTTACGTATATTACGGAAAGTAGTCAAGTCTCGTATTTCTGAGATCCGGGGTGACAGGTGGGACAGGTTTCTGGAGGATCTCCAGCCATCTCACCTGGCATTCTGGACTCTCACGCGAAAGTTTAAGTCCGATACGGTCATTCCAATGCCCCCTCTCGACAGAGGCCCCGGGTTGCCTCCCGCGTTCGATAACACTGATAAAGCAGAATGTCTCGCCGCGAGTTTAGAAAAACAGTGCCGGAGCCGGATCCGCCCGTGAAAAACACTAATCCGAAACGTACGATAGCAGTATTTTTCGACGTTGCCAAGGCCTTCGATAAGGTCTGGCACGAAGGTCTCATATACAAGTTAAATCAAGCCGGCATACCCGATAGGTTAGTTCACATCCTCCGCGATTATCTAGCCGATAGAACCTTCAGTTTTAGAGTAGACGGCGAACTCTCATCGCCTCGTCCGATACGCTCAGGTGTGCCACAAGGCTCAATTCTCGCGCCCACCCTCTTCTACCTGTTCATCAGCGACCTACCTAAGCTCCCGGGAGTCGAGGTAGGTTGTTATGCTGATGATACAGTTATCTACGCCTCTGGCTGGCGGCCGAAAGTCCTTAGAAATCGCATCGAAAAAGCCGTTAGCACGCTCGGTGACTGGTTTCTTCGATGGCGTATAGGTATTAACCCCGATAAGAGTGCCGCGATACTCTTCGATCCTAGATATCGCCATAACAAGTTAAAGCCCATAAGGCTATACGATTCTGAGATACCTTGGACCACCGAGGTCAAGTATCTCGGCGTCACTTTAGACCGTCATTTAACGTTCGATCCTCATATTAAGAGAGTGCGAGACAAAGCCGCTATGGTCTTGGGTCGCCTCCATTATTTACTCTGTCAGAAGAGCAAACTGTCCCTTAGACATAAGCTCACAATATATAAAGTCTGTATTCGTCCGGTAATGACGTATAGTTGTCCGGTTTTCGCACACGCGAAGAATCTAGATACGCTTCAGGTTTTGCAGACCCGGGCTCTGCGTAAAATCACCGGTGCTCCTTGGTTCGTCCGGAAGGCGGATCTCCATAGGGACCTGGAGATGCCGTCTATCTGGGCGAATATAAAATTACTTACAAATAGCTATTTCGAGCGAGCCGCGACTCATCCCAGTCCGTTAGTGGTATCCGCCACGAATTACGAACCCGTGCCCAACGCTGGGCGTTATAAAAGACGTCCGCGACACATTTTCACCGATCCTCCCGACGATATCACGTCAGCGAACGATCAGTACCAGCCTGTCCCTCGTAACAGAGCATGCTCACGCCCACGCCCGCGTAACCACAGATCGCGCCGCCGCGGTTTGGGGGTTAACTTCGCTCCCGCACACCCGATTAGGCCTCCCACGGCAGCGGCTCAAGCCTAGGTTCGATCCCTCGGTAGGGAGCCCTTGAGTGCGTTGCTTGCGCGATACGGTGACACACCCATACATCACTGCGACAACACTACACGATCACCTCCACACACGTGCACGCCTACACGCTACACATCTTTGTGGAAGGGTTATTTTGTGAAAGATTTTTTCCCTTATCGAACTGAAAAACTCTCCAAATTTTCCGATAAAAATATATGGAGGAGTTGTTGAGGCAGATATGCTGGTACTCATATACGTTTCAACAACTCAAACATATATGAATAGTTAGCTAGGTTAGCTAAGTTAGGTCGCGATTTTTGCATGCAACGGGCAACAGCCAAGCCGAGGTGTGCCGTGCACCCTTGATCTGGTTGCCATTATAAAAATCGGCTGAGTGCCTTAAGCGCTCGCCTTAGTAGTCCGGTGAAGCTGTTAAGACCTTGCTAGGTTAATAGCGTAGTCAGTTAGAGAAAAAAAAAAAAATATATATATTTACTGAGAAAAAAATCTCGAATATATAAAAATTAGTGAACTTTATTCGAATTTTTACGACTGAGCGACAGGGAATTTTCAAATGATATAAAGTTTAAAAAAAGAACGTATTCAAAATTTAAACACTTAAAACTTGAACGATCGTAATTACTCCAGCTTAAGGCAAGTCACATAAAACAGCTACATTTATTTTATAGTCACGCCCTGTGAATTTATTTCTAGTCGTTATAGGTGTAGCTATTGACCTGGCATCTTCTGAGAGGAATTTAAATTACAAATCCAAACCGGAATTTACTCTTAGAGATTGTACGAGACTCGACGTTTAATGGAGAAAGAAATTAAAAAGGGATTTATTTCATTGTTTTATACATTTTTACATTTAGGTCAAGCAAATGGAATAACAGTAAGAATTGTTAAATATGTATATACAACATTATATTATAACAAAGAATATGTAATTTTTAATCAGTTGCAGAAGAAAACTATTTTAAAAATAACAAATTACATAGTGCACCACTACGATCCATCACTAATACTAGCTTAGCCATTTTTTATTTAGTTGGTAGTTGTACTTAGGGCGGGCGGCTTCGCGCTGTCGAATTCGGGAAATCCGCGCGTGAGTCAATGTACGACGCGTGCCAGACAGCGTGCCGCCCTTTCATCCGCTCACTATCCACGTTCCCAGATATTCACATTTTATAACGTACATCACTATAACTAATCGCTTATTGGAAAACACAATTTTTTCATTATCTTTATCTTACAAATAACAAAAAGATATTTACATTGTTTTCATTAGTATACAAACTGAGGAAAAAAACAAAAATCAGTGTCTATACGTAAAATGTAATTTTCAATAATTAACTTTTCTTGAATATTAGTAAACATTTTGCATTGTACATACCTGTTAAAGGATAGATTTGAGAGGCATTAGATAGGGCGTTGTGACGCAGAACCAAAATTAAGTATTAATGATCTTCTGGGCAATATTATACGGTATATAAGATATATATAAGACGGTATGAATATTTAGTTGACTCGTAGTGGTTCTGTTCTGTCTTTGATTTGAGGAATATGGTGAATAAGTAGTACAAAGATTTAAAGTCTGAAAGTATTTTCAATGAACAATTATATAAGTATAATCTGTTTTATTTGTGTATCATTCGTTTACTATTAAATAAATATCTATAATTTGCATGCAACATTTTTGTTTAATTAAATACATAATTCATGATGTTGAGAATTGAGGCCTACAAATCTTCTATATATAAAATGATAGTGGTTTGTCGTTGTGCGCGCATTACACAAAATCGAATTACACGATTTCGATAAATACTTTTACGCGATAGACACTTATTTAATTGAAATACCACCATATCTTCATTTAGCAAAAACTTATTAGTTTTAAGATATTAGGACTGCTATAAACACTACTTAACTATAAAAGAAATGTAAGTTTAATTTATTTTTGTACTCAATTTTTATGTTTTCTTTCTATACATAAACTACATTTTTCAGAAGATTAACAAATTAAATGAAGTCGAGCGTTTCAGCTAGTTTCCAATGATAGGCTTAGAATAATTTATTAACAGTGTTTTTGCAAGTTATATAAAAAATCTACGAAAATGTGTGGTTTTTTATAAAGAAGGTTTTTGCAAAGAGTTTTATATCTTCATTTTACTATAGTTTAGTACTAGGACTTACTAGAGTACGTCAACTATTGTACCATTCAGGTTATCGTCGTGAAAGTAAGTATGCGTAGATATTTGAACAAAGAGTTATTTTTTGTATTTCCTTTATTACAATCGTTCCTAGATAGCACTGCAGAGCACCTTTAATACCATTCAACCAATCGCGTCGCCATTAAAATGTATATGTAAAGGTCCCATAGATCGTTAAGACAACTCACGACCAGAGGAACATTCCAAATCACGTGCAAAAAAGGATTCTGTGTATTTGGAAAGGCATATAAATATTAACAGTTCTTTCTTGTAACAAAAATTAATAAGCCAAATAAAATTATTCCAACATTCATTACATTGTTTCTGTTCTGTTTCAAAATTAAATTTTTAATTAACTATTCGACTGATTTACTACATTTAATAGATGTATCTATAAAATATTTTTTATAATTAGCTATTATTTACGGCCCGCATCTTAATAATAACATCCTAAAGTTTGATTCGCCGCTAATAGTTCGGTGAAGCTGTAAAGACCTTTACAGGTCAACAGCGTTCTCATTTCGAAAAAAAAAGATTCGCCACTTTCTAAAGGTTTTCCATAACTGGTGTACCTAGTGTTGGAACACAATTATTTTTTTAATCATTACTCCCATTTTGTTATAACATGAATATTTTTTATAACAAACTGATGATATACCTAATAATCTTTTTACATATAAAATCATAGAGGTTTGACGTGGTGCGCACATAACGCAAAACTATTGGGTAGATTTCAATGATTTTTTATTACTTTTACTTCTTTGTCCTTACCAAAAAAATCACGATAATGTCATTGATACTACGAGTTTTATAAGCATTACGCGTTCAACGATGTCTTTTCTTACCGTGGGTATGTGGAACAAGCGGTATGGTGTGCATGCGCAGGAGTGGAGAAGTAAATAGATAACATAAAACAATAAAGAAATGTTCTAAGAAAAGTATATTTTAGCTCTATTTTTTGTTTTCTCCTCTACACATGAATATATTCAATTTGTTAACAAACAGCGCGGATGAAGTCGCGGGTATCAGCTACAAAATTCAATTTTACACAAATAATATGTACTACCACTCAGAATATATTTATTGTAATCATGAATAAACTCACTAAATGTTTACTATAGTAGATTAATGAAGTGTAACATCAAAGAGCTACGTCGATACGGTAGAACAAGATATTTCTGTTAAAAATAAAAGCCGTACAAATGTGTTGCGGCGAGGATGTCGGTAATTTATGAATTTGTCAGGACAAACTGAACATCGTTGTCGGCGTAAATAAAGAGGATCGTGGCGCGGATAAATTTGTGTCAGATCAAATGAATCGTGCACTGGGATATTTGTTGCGCTTATTGCAATTATAGCGGTAAGGGTGATATCATAAGAGATTTCCTGGTGTCACGACCCACTACGAGTCAACTAAATATTCATACCGTCTTATATATATCTTATATACCGTCTTATATATATCTTATATACCGTCTTATATAAATACATATATAAATCCAATGTTTGTCCATGATGAACTCGGAACTTACTCAATCGCTCTTTATGAAAGTTGGCATTTATGTACAATTTGGTCCAAAATGAGTTGTTGTTAATGTTGATTATTGTTATTAATTGTAAGTTTCATAAGTCTCGAACAGATGTCGCTTTAAATTAGTTTGTTGAAAGAAAACTGTAGGACCGACTGATATAGAAATATATAAGGATGACATCACGTTTCAATTTTGAACATCTTTTTCAAGTCCACTTTATTGTATTTATCAAAATAAGAATTTTGTTCATAAAAGTAGACCTCCGCGGTTACAATGTTGCAATTCAACCTCGTGTAGCAACAAAAAATGGTAGTATTAAGAACATCTTTGTCTTGGATTCATCATTTGATTGTATTGTGGATCCGTTACTTTTCCAAACGATGATACTGGGCATATCACTATTTCTCATAATGAACAGACTACATTTAATACAATATCACTCAGAAATACCACCCACCCATGATTTCGTTTAAAATTGATTGAAAATTGTATCATGGGTTGCGATAAATTTCTTTATTTTCATAAAGTTATGTTTGCTTAAAATTTGAGAGCTTTACCACGTGATTTTTTTTCTAAACCTAATAAAGTTCAAACTTTAAAAAATCAAATAACTATAGTCGAATGTAGACCACTGGGCGCCCACTAGTTCTTTCATATTAGGCATGTTTTTTAATGTAAACACAAATTGTAGAAGCACTTATCGTTCAACTCTATAGTCGTATTTATCAACCAAAACTTGGAAAAAATTAGGGTTATAAGTTAAAATTGTACGATAACTACATTTAAGTTTTTTGTTAATTTAAGTTGTTTGGTATGTAAAAGCTGAGTTAAATGTTAGTAGTTGCTGGCTTGTAATATGAAGGTTTCTATAGTAATGCTGAAATTTAAGCAGTCTCGCAAACTTCATCCCTTGTGAAGCTTTAAATGTTTTAAATTACTTAGAAATCTGATCACTGTGGTGAGTTTACGATAAGTTAGTAACTTTCTCCATGTTATATTATAATATGAAACTTAAGAACTATAAAACATAAGCCATGTCACGCAGAAAGAATGTAATCTTCTATCAGTGTAAGAATTTTCAGAATTGAAACAGTAGTTCTAAATTATATATCTGCTATTAGTATAAATTACTTCTTAAAATATGAATAATTATGATTAAAATGAGTAGAAGTCACATATACCTGTGTTAATTATTGATTTATTTGGAAGAGAAAAGTCAATTACCTATAAACTAACACTAAATATCATGGTCATTCAGCAACGGTCCTCAGTATATGCGGTGCCTACCTATATTCTACAATTTTCACGTAGTACATAAAACTCGATGAAATATGTACCCCAGTAAGAGCAATAAAATAAATCTTGTACAAAGTGGTCCGTATTTCACCTTCATCCACAGACATAGGTATCTAGCGTTGAAGGGGAAATTCAATAAAAATCGCAATCGTAAAAAATAAGACGTGCGCCATATAAAAATACCTAAGAAAGCATTAAGAATCCGTTCCCTAATAATAGGTCCCGCCAGATGCACGGGACGGCCGCGGCCGACTGGAAAAGTCACTGTGAGAACTCGAGCGAAGGAAATTATTTTTTTCGGTCTGCCACACGCGGCCCTAGCTAGCTAACTCAGCGAAAACTGGAGACCGACCTCTTATGGGAATTACTTACAAAACGAATATTTAGCTATAATGTATATCTTGGGTCTATTATACATAAATGAAAATAATTTCATACTATATTTTTTTATATAGTAAGTAGGTGTGACCGCGGCTCTGTACATTTGTAGTACAAAATTGTTAAAATGCTTTTTTTGCTGTCTTTTAGTAATCAGCTAACTAATGGAATCGAATTGGATATCGTAAAGGACTAATTAATATATTTAATAACTGATGCTCGTGACTTTGTGTACAAAAACTTTGCGACAACAAAAAGTATAAAAAATTGAATGTCGAGATGTACTTTTCTTATAAAATTTATCCGCTAAGTTCCCCTTTCCTGTGCATGCACACCACACCGCTTGTAGCACTTCACACATCGTTGACTCTTTAAAACTCTAATAACTATATAATAAACGAAGCTATCGTGGTAATTTCTTTAGAGCCGAGTGTCTAAGTAGCAAAACTAAATAAAATGTAATCGAAATGTATCCAGTAGTTGTGAGTGATGCGTGTGCAACAGCAATCTCTATGATATTTTTTATATGTAAATAGGTACATTACGAGGACGAAATTATTTAATTCCGTTAAGATTTAATGATACGATAGACTTTTTTATTTCAATTTATGCAGTTATCTACTACGTGACATATGACATTGGTTAATATATAATGGTTTAGACCAGTGGTCGGCAAACTCGTAATCCAAAAGAGCCAAATACAGATTTAAATTTATATAAAGAGCCTTATTTAAACTTAAACTTTGCTTTATTACAGATATTTTCATGGAAATAGATAAAATGTACTCTTGAGCTTGCCTTTGCTAAATATGTCTTTTTTTTATAAGCGCCTAGCCGTGCTATTGTTGTTATCAAAAAATGTATCCCTTTTCTTTTTTTATGCTAAAGTGCACCAAATAGGCATACCCATCTGATGGTAAATCTACAATTCCATATTCTCCCATAGGGGTATTCAAGTATTACGTAAGCACTGATGGGGGGAGGGGGGTCCTTGATTTCCTTATCTTTGATGACATAAGGGTCGGGATTCTGGATGACAATATTTATTTACTGAATTAGGACAGATTTGAAAATATTTATATAAATGTTTACGTAATTATGGGTTAAGGAAATTGCTAGCTTTGCTGACCAGAGAGAGGGGGCGGCCAGAAATTACAAAAATTCTGCTTACGTGATACCTGAATGGCCCCATAAACGGTGGCACAGAAGAACATATTTGAGATTCAAGTTTTTCACAATGTTTTCCTTCACCGTCGATAGAGTTATTAATTTGAGTTAGTACGTGAATTTCGAAAAATTCCCTAGTACATGCGAGGGTTCGAGCATGCGGACATCGAATTAACATTCTGCCACTAAAATCACTGGACTACTACAACTTCTTCTTTGCTATGTTTTCTTTCATTGAAAGTTAATTGTGGGATTGTAGCCCACATAGATTTTTTTTTTTTACTGTAGCACGGCAAAATGACTGCACTATGCCTGATGGTAAGCACAGTGCAATCCAAAAATAATAGCGACCACCGATTGACACACTATCCATCGCCGGTCGCCACTATCATGCCGGCCTGCAAAAAGCTGGTATGCACAGCCTGATCCCGAAACGCAACCCGCAGAAGCGAATCACTATTACGAGCTTTTTCGCGATATACATGGTGGCTGCGACCCAGTCGGGCTATAAAACCCTACCACCCCGCTATCGCTATTACCTCGTTCGTTATTCAGCGGGATGCACCACGTGCAGGTGAGGTTGGCTTGGGTGTCTCAAGTCTTATGATGTTAGTTGACACCCCGGTATCGCAACATATCGACGGGAGAAAGCGGAATTATCGTAACTTGCATTTTGGGCTAAATTACTTTTTATCATATTCTTGTATAAAAAAATATCGCTTCGAATGTTTTGGGTCTCGCTTTTCTACTATTCAATTTGTCATCGATAGGACCTTTGTTTTCTGACTAGTTTTAGCACTACTCATAAAAAAATTGAAATTTTTAGATAGTTGCCTCTGGTTTTTTTTTGTTTTTTCGAAATGACTACGATATTAACCCAGCAATGTCTTAACAGCTTCACCGGACTACTAAGGCGAGCGCTTAAGGCAGTCAGCCGATTTTATTTTGGCAACCAGCTCAAGGGTGCACGGCACACCTCGGTTTGGCTGATGCCTGTTGCATGCAAAATCGCGACCTATCTTAGCTAATCTAGCTAACTATTCATATATGTATGAGTTGTTGAAACGTATATGTGTACCAAGCATACACGCCTCAACAACTCCTCCATATATTTATTATCGGAAAATTGAGAGCTTTTCAGTTCGATAAGGGAAAAAAAGTAAACCCTTCCACTTTCAAGTGTAGGCGTGCACGTGTGTGGGGGTGATCGTGTAATGTTGTAGCGGTGATGTATATTTGTGTGTCACCGTATCGCGCAAGCAACGCACTCAAGGGCTCCCTACCGAGGGATCGAACCTAGGCTTGAGCCGCTGCCGTGGGAGGACTAATCGGGTGTTGGCTCTGGTATAAAGGTGGGTTTTTCATGATACGAAAATTCTGCTTTCTTCCGTCGATAATATCACAACCACCGTTGCTTGAAAATGCAAGTACATTTTTAGATGTCGTAGTAGTATAAGTTTTTAAAAAAGTTCTATAAGTAATGTTCTTAAATTCAATATCTTTTTTAATAAAACTCAAGGTAATCGAATCTTAGCTTCACAGAGAATAAGTTAGTACGTACGTAACTAGTTCATATAAATATTACGAATTCAATACAAGTCATGAGTATATTTATAAATATACATTTAGATACGTGCATAATACAAATTAAATGTAACAGTAAATAAATCCCTTTGAACTATTTAGTGCGGATTTGTTACAAAGAGGATTAAAATGTAACGTTGAAATAATTGGGGTACTTAGAGCAATGCTGAAAATCCGGTTTCACATCGAAAGCCCGATTTCCGGCGATATTACCGACTGTAATCTCGGGGGCGAATAACTACGGGTTGCAACCGAACAACGTCGCTCATTAGTGCAATGTTCAATTAGGGAGCGTCGATGGACGCGACGCGAAGCGCGGGGTCGCACCAAACCGTGTAACTGACGTTTTGTATCCCGCAGATAATTCCAATGAGAAAATAATGTTTTTATCTGAACCATGTTCGGGTAATTTTGCATACAAACATGTATCAATTTCTGGTTTCTTTGTAGATGAACCATCGGCTGATATAATTTTTCTCTAAATTAATTTTTCAAGGTGGTAGAGTTACACTGAAGCTATCACTGGTTTTAGCATGAATGGGTCGGTTCGCCCGGGGTAGTACCACCCTCTCACAGATAACCAACGTGACGTAAAAGTGCTTGCACTGTTGAGTTTCGTTCGGTCAGTGAGAACGCCGGAGGCCCACCTCCCCTCCCCTCGTCTCTACCCCTTACTACTCCAAACGTAGGCTGGCAACGCACTTGTGACTCCCCTGGCATTGCAAATGTCTATGGACGATGGTGATTACTTAACATCAGGTGAACTGTCCGTTCGTTTGCCTCCTATGACATAAAAAAAGTATTCCTTGATTTTTTAAATATCCAATTTTACTAGCTAATGTTCTTATATAGTAAATCGAATATAAGATTACTGTAGTACATCTACGTACGTAGACACATAAAAAAACAAACATTTACAACGATATTATAATATGATTAGGTACATAACCTTATAACACGAGAATCTGATTCTAAAACTAAACAAATGCAGAAGCTTATCAAATCTGCCTGTATGTTCCCTTAGTTCTTCTAAACTATCCAATAGCTTTGATAAGGTTCTCACCATCAATGAGATAGTTCTTTCCGGAATGTTTAAGTATATGATAGATGTGTATTACATATTATATGTATATCGATAAGGTAAAGTCGATGTATTGTAATGAAGTCGTCGGACGAAGTTTACGGGCGCTTGGATTAATGGCGCTGTTTAAACCTCATGAGATACATGCAAATAACGTATTACAAAACTGTACACCGGACAAAATTACTACAGAAACTTCCGCGATGGTACATATTTGTCTCTTAAGAATAAAAACACACATAAATCATTTTCATCTCTCATATGTTCATAAAATATAATCGGTTATTTGCGGTGCTATTTTGACAAATACAGTTCTTTTTTACATCATAGGAGGCAAAGGTACAGGTGGGTTAACTGATTTTAAGTGATCACCTCCATCCATAGGCACTAGCAACACTAGAGGAGTCGCAAGTGCGTTGCCAGCCTGTGTTTGGGTAAAGGAGGAGGGAAGGGGTTTGGGGGACAGGTAGGGGAGGTGGTCTTCCGGCGCTCTCACTGACCGAACGAAACGCAATAATGCAAGCAGTGTTACTTCACGTGTGTTAGAGAGTGGTACTACTCCGAGCAAGTCGACCCGTTCATACTGAATAGCTTCAGTGTGGCTCTACCCACCTACAAAACTTACTACTTTCATTACTTTGAGCATATTATATCAAAGTTATCTTTTACAACGTTTCAGTTCAATGAAATAATCTTACCTAAATTCTATGATTTTCATGAACTGTAAATATCAAAGCAGAAAAAAATCGATTAAATTTTTTTGATTCTTACGACACCAATGTACATAATTGTTCATTGTACCCATGTAAAGTCGGGTATGGATCATTAGTATACAAATATTTTAACTTCCAAGAAAACAAAAGTGAGTAATCTCTGCGGATTATGTTAACGACTTCTCGGCTTGAACATAGCTGGGCGTACTACCACACTGTAACTATCATTATACGCCACGAGGTGCGTGATTTCAAATAGCAACAATAGTTACATAATCTTATTCCTAACTGTTACACCCATGTTAAGATTATAATACACAGGGTGCAAACCGCGGCTTCGCACGGGTATATTATCCTTAATATCCTTTCTTTCTTCCTAGAAAAGGGGACAAAATATTTCCTTAACGATACGACTATGTAATGAAATAAAATAACTACCAAACGTCAATCTGTCAATTTAGTCAATATTTTTGAAGTTCTTCCTACGTTTTCTATCCCAATAATTTTTCATTGAAATTTTTAACTCAAACTTTTCCGTACGATTTTGCAATTGCAAACAGCTTCATTCATACAAACCTTGTCCTGACAATTGCAAACATAGCAAAACAGAGTTAGCCAAATAGCTGCCGCTTTGAAATACCACACATTCGACAAGTGATTTTTATTTATACAGATTGCTTTGTACCAAAGAAAAAATAATACTAATCGAATTATTAGTGATACCGTCGACTTTATGTAGTCCGGTCAAGCTGTTAAAACCTTACTGGGTCAATAGCGTGGTCAGATCGAAAAAAAAAAACGATGGTGAGAACTTTTGTAAGAAAACCTAAAAGCGCCCAGTAATACTCTTATAGTACGACAATATAAGAATAAAATTACATAACCACAGATTATCAGTGTTTGTGTATATATATATTGTGTGCCTTTCCTCATGAAAGGGGTATTATATAGTTTATTTAAACTTATCTTTAATACATCTATAAGTTGATATATTACGAAATATTGTAAAATATTTTGTCTATGACGGCAAATAACCCAAGAACGTAGTATAACAATTACAATTTGAATAGAGAAGAAACAATCTATTTTGTTAAAATAATAAAACAAGGATATTAAAGAGGTATTCATTGTACCTTCGATAACACGAAGCCTAAATAGAATTATAAACGCTATTACCATGTGACTAAATACATATTTTAAAATAAATATAAAATAACTTAGAATTTCTCTTTAACATGCTTCCTAATCTTTCAGGTCTGCACTAACTGCAGCCAGAGAATCGCATGCAGCTCGTGGTCAATCTAAATGCTTCCCATATCCCGTGCTTATCATAATAGCGAAAAATAGAAGCATCGAGGCTGTGCTATGTGAGTTTGCACTCAGAACTAATCAAATAGCATTTATAATTTGATTAAATACTTTTTACAGATTTATTAAGTTGTTTTCATTTACAGAGCAGTCCGTCTTTAACTCATATCTTTTCTCCGTGGTAGATAATAATTCAGGAATGGTGACATGCACAATAATAGGGATCGTCTATTCATCATTATGTTCGTCTGTATATTTGACGGGAGAATCCAGTCCCAGGTATCGATATCAAATCGCGATGTGCCGAAGCATAAATTATGATCGTTTTAATTATGTGCACGTTTGTCGCAATCTAATCACTGACAATACCATTAGTACTGCACTTTTGCCATTTCAGTAGTCCGGTAAAGCTGTTAAGACCTTGCTGGGGCAATAGTGTAGTCAGTTCGAAGAAAAGCCATTTCGGAGTTATTTATCTTGCAAACTTTTTAGCTGAAGATACTTTTTAATTGTCACTTTCATCGTCATAATTCAGGGCTTTTTAAATGAAATGTGTTATTTAAAGAGCAATAGAGTAGTTTGCTTAAAGAATGCATATTTAAATTTATTTGTACGTATACCAGTTCTTTTTTCACACGCATGTGTAAAGTCACACTTCTTGTTCAAATAAAAAGCAGTAAGAAACATTTCGCTGATAATGTATTCCATTGGGTTTTGTTGGTTTATTGATTTATTTTAAAACTTAGCGGTTGAAATAAAAAAATACAACCTGACTAAAATCGTTAACAATTTTTTTACCCGAATTTTGTATTAATATTAAAATGAAAGGCCCATACTATAATTAATTACGGATGACTTAGCAAGGATTTAAGTATTATATTTATTTTCTACTATCATAAGTTACTCTATAATTCTTGAGTGTTTGTAAAAATAGACTCAAAGATACAAGCAGACTCAAGACGTAGCCATAAGTGTCAGTGATTAATCACTTTCGTCATGCCATCGTTATTTCAATTCAAATTTAACAAGACAGAAAATAAAATGAAAATTTGCCTTATAATTATTAGCATTACATATTTATTTCTTTTTGTTATGAAAATTAGCGTTATACTTATGTGCATTACATTTTTTTGTTATTATTTATATTCAGATAATCAATGTTTATCTTAAGTATAATCGAAATATTTCATAAAAAAATACTTACAACCATCGAATCGCCTCTGTCGATCTCAGTAAAAACACAAAGAACAATATCAAGAACATAAGAAACAAACGCATCACAAAATACATGTGACCATTACTCACTAAAACTTAACCAACAAGTATAAATAAAAATATAATTAAAAACGCACGAAATGTTTAGGCGGGAAAATACACCGGATGTGCGATAAAGAGTGCGAACATTGGGAGGGTTGCGTGTCTGACCGCAGTCGGACTACGTCTGCGGCTGAAAGCAAAACGCGACAATCCTGCAACCAGCGACCAACGGTCAGCCAGACAGCGCCGCCGCCACTTCGGCCTGCTCTCCACTCGGTTGTAAAGACTAAATATTACAGAACAGATACTTAATGCGTCTACAAATAACGGTTGCAATAAAGGAATGTTTCATGTATGTTAATCGTTAATATCATTGTCATAAACACCAATGTTTACCAACGCAGTATTATTCAGCAGACTAATGTTATTTAAATCAAATATATTACACCTATTCTAAGAGGTAACACTCATAAAAATCAAAATCAGTTGGAACAGTTCGGAAAATATATATGTTCATGCAAAACTCTTCTCAACTCGTGGCTAGATCTTAGCGAGTGGATAATTGATAATACCACTAATAATACAATGATGATTGTTTTTGTGAATAACACTGTCGAAAATAAATGGATTCTTTAAACGAAACGAGTTTTTTAAACGAGTTGAAATTATGAACATGTACATCGAGCCATGTCTTTTCTGAGGCAGACGAGTCGTAGGCAGTAATAAAATTGTTTGAACTTCAACTAGTCGTACAGAGGGCGGGCTTACATCGTTCCCTGAACAGGCGGTACAACCCACTTATCAATTCAGTCGAGTGGGTATTCATTCAATGTGAAGCATTGTACCTATTATGCACAGATTTGGTGCTTATTTACCCGTTCCGACGTTACTGTCAATAACCGTGGGTAACTTTGTTGAGTACGCATAAAAATTAACTCCTCTTTTGTGTTTATTTTAAATGTGCTCTTTAGTTTTATTATGTACTAACTGTGCCCACGGCTTCGTCCGCGTGGAATGTTATGTAAAGAATAGTACAAAAGTCATCTGAATGTATTAAGTCCATTTGCTTAAATACTGTTCTCTTGTACTTATTTCGTGTCCTCATTAAAATTACAATAACTTTTGATAGCGAACTGATTCTAATGAAACAAAGACTAAGTTACTCTCGAAGATAGGCTTTATGATTTTTTTTGTTTTTTATTTTATTTGTTGTGAACTCACTACCTTACCAGTGATGCGTGTTGACACAAACAGGCAGACACACATTTCTAAAAATGATTGAAATGGATTTTATTTCTTATTCCTAGACACTTGCAACCATTTTTTTTTTTCACGAAAATCGAAAAAATACAGCCACTTTAGATTTACATTTTTATATGTATAGATGGAGTACGGAGTTAATACTTAAATCATATTTTTATTTTTACATTTATTTCTATTTCTTCTATGTATGAGAAAACTTAAACTCAATTTATTATATCCACGAGGAGAGCCTATGTTTTAGTTGATCTTAATAAATTAAAGAAGTTTTTCGTGATCACTACAATTTATAATGATAATCTTCTCATAATAAAAATGTCAATACACTGAAATAAATTTTTAGTTTTGTTACGTAACTGGCCTTTGATCAGAATAAAAACAGATATTATATACAGTACCAATAAAGTAATGGTACCACATTCACATAGAATTCCAATGCGCAATGGTACACTTTAATGAGAATCGTTCGTCAATTACTGTACCGGAACAAACCCATAGACATTTTTGAAAGATCTTCCAAGCTGAGTATGCATGTGGGCGAATGACTAGACAATGGCTTGTATCGCTTCTGTCGTGTTCAGCATGCTTCTTTATATCACGATATTTTTGATGTGATAACGTCTTATAAATCAATGAACGTCGACTGCACGCACGAAAAAGCATGACTCATTTTTACGTTCCGCATGAACCGAACGTGTAAGCGAGAACGCGGAACCTGCGATAGAGAGGCGTGATTGGTCTAAGCATTCGGCCTTGATAGGTCAATAGCGTAGTCTGTTCGAAAAAAAAACTCTTCCACTCTATCGGCCAATAGATCCTAATAGAAGAGAGACAGCCGTATCACACAGCCAACACGTGAAATGTTTTGTCAATTTTGTGATAATAATTAAATTCATATAAGTATGCGATTTTTTATGTTTTCTTATGACGTTATCACGTAAAATTATCGCCCGTAAATCGACTTTACAGACAACCATTTGTTTCACTGAAAGATCATTCTACTAGGATTAAGATTCTTTTGTCTTATATTTCCTTTAGATACGAAAAAAAGGTAGATTGTCATTTAGCGAGGTTAGTGCAGTGGCCTGCATCAACCGCCCAGCACCAATAAAATAATTTATTGTTTCCTTGGAAAATACCCCGTTTCTCAATTATTAGTTAACGATTGGCCACTAAGGACAAATATACGATAGTTGTAGTAGGATTCCAAGCCATGTGATTCAACGTGTTAACGGAATGCGCCAGCTGTGAATTTTAAAAGGCAATTTATTATTACGACTACTCTTCCAGTGATCGAACTTCGACCATAGAAAAAAAATAACTTTCCAATTTTATATTGACTAGCTTCTGCCCCCGACTTAAAGCGCGTGGAATAGTTACTTTACGCTAACGCTAGCACGTAGCGGAAGCTCTCGAGAGGAAAAATCCCCAAATTTTTTAAACATTCTTCATTAGTGTTTTGCTCGTATTGGTCTCAACGTGATGATATATAGCCCATAACCATCCTCGATAAACCTACATAACATTGAAAGTATTTTTCAAATCGGACCAGTCGTTACTGAGATTACCCCCAACAACGTCACAACATTTACCTCTTTACAATATTGGTATCGAAGTATAGACAACACTAAAGCTCGTCAATAGCTAGTAAAAAAAAAGAATGAGGACTCAGAAAGACATGTTCTTAACCGTTTCTCCACTATCTATTCATATATAGATAATTGCGACACGATAAGATGTGCGCTGCAACATATAACACTAGTGACATGATATGCCGCTTAATCTTCGATAAAAATATAATCAAATTCTGCTTAGTTTTACATGAAGCAATGACGCGAGTCTGTCGGAGGTGGTAGTAGTGCCTGTCATAGATCCTATCTAGGGGCACAGTAGAGCCCCCGCCGAGTAAAAAACGGCACGGCCATACTATCCTTTTTTCGAACCAATTCAAGCTATTATCGACCAGCTTCGTTGTCGTAGTAACCAACCAGACATTGTATAAACACGGTTTATTTCAAATTTCATTCAATTTGAACAAGTAGTTTAAGAATTATAACTAGTCAAAATCTCTTAATTTTGTAACTCACTCACTCACTCACTGATTGACCGATTATCAAACTCTAAGGCACTTTTAGCAGACATAGAAGCTGCCAAATTTAGAATACAATTATTGTTTCGTGTATAAATCAAGGAAAAACTAAAATATTATGTAATTTCGATTCAGATTTCCTGATACACCAACACCTTAAATTAATTTGTAATCCCGTATAAATGTATAGGATTACAAAGTTACATTTGCAGTTAATGAATCATTGTACATGTATGTATGATTTACATAATATAAAACAAAGCCTGCTACGGTATCTGTCTATCTGTTCTCGATAAACTTAAAAAAATGTCAAGGATTTTGTTTATAATCAAGGTGGGACAACGTGGGAATAATAGGTTTAGATATGTTGTTTGCATTCAAGAAATAAAACAAAAGGAAAAAAGTAGGACTACCTACAAAAAAAAAAGAATGAAATGCCACCAAAAACAAAACTAAAAAAAAAACAAGTCTTGCAACTCAATTCTTCTACCGTAAGTTGTGAAATCCACGTAATACCATGTCGGATACTTTATTATGTCTCTACTTAAGAGACTTTCTGTCTAAGTTATTACGTAATAAGCTAACCTAAGAACATTTTATATGACCATATCAATATTGAAAATATTCTATGTTTTAAACAAAATAGATTAAATCGGAGTATTTTAATAGATTGTTTTACTTACAGAAATACTATTTGCGTTATAGCAATAATACCCATTTGTTTGTCAGATATATTGCAAAATATCGATATATCGTATCAATATGAACATCGCTGAAGATTCCTTATTTAAAATAGATGTTGTGTTCTCAATACATACCATTTCTTCGCAAATTAACACGAGTTATTATTTGTTTTTTTTTTTTTTTAATTGTAATTGTAATTTAAATCTGTGGTCTTATAATATACATTATTATGAAAAAAATAAAATAAAATTATCAGATATACGACGTTAAATTTATTTACATCACAATAAATTTATTTTCATAGTTCATAATTAATATTCTATCCCTCTTACACACTAGCGCTCGCAGTTTTCACCGACACACTGAATCGCTAATACAGCTCAAATTAACAAACCGTTATAATTACCATCAATTACTAACATCTAACAATTATACTAAATTTTTGATATTTTCAGTAATCTACACGTTAATTACATACTGTAAAAAAGCTACATTTCTCCAAACTACACTTAAAAAAATATTTTGTTATTGATGTCTTTGAAAAACTGATCAGCAATTTTATTGTGCAACAAAAAGTGGTGGGGGTAGACACTGTGTCGCATAGATTAAGAGCAGTGTTTCGCTTGCCTTCGGGTATTGGAGAACAGTGAGACATACGCTCTTCTAGCTTTCTTTTTGAAGGTTTCACTTGTACCTTGTATGAATTACACATTTTTTAAAGTCATTATTACATCTGAGTTTAATAGAGAATAAACAATAATGTCCAACGAAAACATACAAATGGTTTTGTTATTTTTTTCGAACTGATTACGCTATTGACCTTGCAAGGTCTTTACAACTCCATCGGACTACCATTTTCAAATTGTCGTACACCGATACTTTTATATGATTTCTTCGATATGATTGATTTTTGTGGCGTAGATTAAAATATGGGGGTGTAATTCGCGAGAGGCTAGTGTGAAAGAAGTTTTTATTTAAAAAGTGTGATCCGAAAACAAGTTTCGATCATGTCTTTTTTCTCGTGTACTGTTTAACGATGGTGACGTTGTATGTGCGCGGTAGAAGACGAGGTCAGGCGAGGTGCGACAGGTCGTCGAGTTCGGGGGGCGGTTGCGGGCCGCCACCGCCACCACCGGTGTTACGCGAGAACACCGGCTTCGCCACCACTGATACCGGAGCCTATACCATCAAAAGACCACACATTATACAAAATTCATATACATACTTACTGCTTGATTCTCACCCGCTTCGTTGGGTATTAAAAAAAAGATTTCGTATATCAGTGTACACGTGAAGGAAGTGATACTTCTTTGGTTTATATATATTAGATTATAATTGATATACTTAAAAATGACCTAAATCCAGTTTTAGTGTTTTATATGACATTTTTAAGATTTCCAGTTTTTATACACCGATAACAAAGTTCGAATTATGTTGTTCATAAGGTTTTTAGTTTTTATGATTTTCATGTTTTACATGTACAAAATTTGAAGATCTTGAAAACTACAGTAAAATATTAGCAACGGTTAAAATTGGATTTAGCTTATTTTGAAATTTAACGGCACATATTACATACGACAATATTAATTAACACTAGATATACCAGCGATTTGAATATACCTGTTTCTACCAAACCAGTCAATATGACTGGTGCATAAAAAACAGGCTTCTTGTGTTTTCTAGTCTATATTTACTCTTAAAAATGATAAAAATAAAGTTGGACAATATTAATTATAATAGATAAATGGATTTATATACATTTCTAAATAATAAAACACTTAATTATTTACAGTTTGTTGCTCACAATTTCTACATGTGTAGATTTTGCTGCGTGTACACTTTCCGCATAGACTTTTTTTGCATTTATTGCAAATATTTGTAGTTTTATTGTTAATACAATATCCTAATTGGCACCATTTTCGTAACGGAACTGTGGCATTTGTGGTTGGTATATTGGTTTCGTGTGGTTTTTGCCTTGAAGTCTGATATTCTGAAGCAAGTTCCTCTGCTAATTGAAACAGAAAGCCTTTTCATGGAATATTTTCTCCTGTTGTGTTTTTGTACAATACCCAGCTATTTATTGCGGCTAAATCTAAAATATTGAAAAATACTTGAAGAGGCCACCTTCTGGAACCTGATTTCACCGTATATTTTCGTGCCATTTGATCAGTAACATCGACGCCAAATTTGGTATTATTATAAAACGATACGGTTTCAGGTAATTTCTTTGCAGCTTTATCAATTTTGATGTGTTTATGTTTTGTACTTAGTATAAGTACTTTTTTATTAGGTTTGCTCTTATAAACAGTAAGTGTGCATCCATTAGATTGGTACAACAACGTCGAGAAACGTGCCATGCTGTCTTTTTTCAGTTTGCAAATTTTTGGCAGTTCCCTCTTGTTTGCGCGTATTGTTCCAAGTAACGAAGTGTTTTTAGATCGTAATTTCAACGCCAATGGAATACTTGTAAAAAAATTATCAGTTGTTACAGTTCTACCCTTCATGGTATATGGTTCAAGAAGTTTCATCACGACAAATTCGCTTAGGGGGGTTGATGCATTTCGTGTCTCATCTTTTCCTAAATACGGAAAGCCATTTACCACATATTTCGTCTCTACATCGGACGCCAACCAAAATTTTATGCCAAATTTTTGGGGTTTGTTTCGCATATATTGAGTAAATCTGCATCTGGCCTTTGTTGGAAAAAGTTGCTCATCCACGGTAATATAAGCTCCCGGTTTGAAACAATTTTTACTGTTTTCAATAAATTTATCCCAAACTGCTGAGACTAAAGCGAACTTGTCTGTCTGCAAACGTTGACTCCTCTGATTTTTTTTGTCAAAACGAATGTATCGTATAATCTCAGTAAAATCACGTCTACTCATAGTGTTGGAGAAAAATGATGGTCCCCACTTGTTATTCCACAAATATTGAAGCCTCAAATTATTTGCTTCGTACACTCCACGTGCATATAATATTGCTAGAAATGCCTTCAATTTTTCTTGCGTAATTGTCCACTTTTTCCCCAAAACTCGAGAGGCTTCTAACTCAGTACATATTCGAATATGTTCCAAGATATGGTTGTCAATCAGTAATAGGAACGCACTACTTAGATTCCCGTTCATAATGTTTCTTTTAGCATGTGCCGTTGGCCCGTGTACATCTTTGAAAGCACTATGATGTGGTGATCTACCAGCAATACCTCCGTCTTCAATTCTCGTCCAAATAGTTCCGTCTGAAGCAATTTCAGTTTGCTGATTTGGTATGTTACTTCCACATTCGTCTTCAGAACTGGAAGGGAATCGCATACATCGTCTTGTGCGTTTGTTTAGAATCTTTTCGCAATCACTGTCACTTGACTGATCTATATTATCTTCATCAGTAATTTTCTCATCATCACTTTCGATAATAGCACTATTATTATCACCATCACTATCATATAATTCACTTTCTACATCTGAACATTCTAGAGGTATGTTGGTTGCATTTTCTAAATATGTAGAAAGTTTTGTTTTTTTTGTCATTTTTAGGGGCTCAGAATCACTATAAAAATCTTGTTTATAAAAAAAATGCTGCGCGTTGCACAAAGCTAGAAACAAGACTGAACATGTCTAACATTTACAAAACAAATGCTCATCAACTCAATGACGCCAATGAAAGAAAACAAAAGACGATAACAAAATACGCTTCCGTGCTATATGTACTGCATCGGTCTCATGATTCCCAAAATCATACATTTTTTCATACAAACACAACCTGTCATTTTGACTGGTACTGGTATAAATGTCAACAACAAAAATTATATTTGTTACTAATGTATAAAAAATAACATAAAGTTTATAAAACGTACTCTCTAATTATAGCTACAAAAGTCGTAACATCATTTCTGAAAAAAAAATTGTAATATAGTAGGAATTTGGAATTGAAATTGCACGACCAGTCTAAATGACTGGTCTGGTAAATCTAGTGTTAATTATATACTATACGAAGTCCCATAGTATAACTACTTAACTTAATTACATCTACTACTTTTTGTATACTACTAGACCCAGACAGGCACTTATACATACTTACACATACATACAAATATATACCTACCCTACGTTCAACTCAACTAAAAAATTTTTTTATCTATCTTGCCATAAGACATTTCACTTCAAAAATGTCAAAGGGTCAGTTGAATTAAATCCAAAAAAATTACTGATAAATGTCGGTAACTGCTTGCGATTAGAACTACTTTTCGGTAACGTATCTCTATATACAAGGTGAAAGTTTAGACATTAGCGATATATATGGAGGAAACTCTGCACTGATTATCGCTCTAAATCAATTAATAAAATAGGTACTTTATATTTAACCTAATTATCTATAAAAATACAAAAATTATACTCAATCCTCTACGGATCAATGTCAAAGCGAAGTGTCAATGATCGTTGGGTGAACTCAAAGTGAAAATGTGAGAACGGCATGAACAAAAATGAGTTTATTGTCCGTTTTACTATCGAAACAAGTTAATTTCGGATCGCCCCTTTAAGCTTTCGGCGCCGGTCATAGCACCTAAATTAATTACGTTTAAATCCATCGTTTTCCAAGTCTTAGAATAAACATTTACTTGGGTTCTCTTTGTTGTTTATTAATATTTGTTTTGATATTATTATTTTATATATTAACTATCATAAGGACCACCAACTATCATTTCCTAAAATATTGTAAGCAACTAACCTAACACCTGGTATATAATTATTCTGTCCGTGTGTGTGACTAAACTCCTCCTAAACTACTAGACAGATTTTGATCAAATTTTTTGTGAATGTTTAGGTGGACTTAAAGATGACTTAGATTAACAATTGGACCCGGTGGTGGCCTCAATTGATTTTTAGTTCTTTATGCTATCAAGGCAGGACAACATCCGATGGGCCCGCTAGTCTTCTTATAATGAGTTCTTCATCTGCTTTTATTAACATATTAATTAGTAGGTGGTTAGCCGAGCTGTTAGTATCATACTGTCAGCCTATCCAATATTCACTACCCATCGTACTTTGGGAGATGCTGTTCTAGTCTATCGACAACTGACCTGTGAGGCGGAAGGTGTGGCAGAGTGTGCCTGTTGGTTAGCAGACGGGGCCGCCTGCACGCCCAGCACTACCATTTTGTGCGGTCCGGAGCCAGTCGGCTGGCCTGCGGTCCCTGCCGTCCCCGCTCCCACACCGGCCCCCGCCGCCGGACCGCTCGTCACCACCACCGACTACGCACACTATGTCTCACTACCACATCACCATCTACTTTTTTTTAATTTCATTCTTGGCAACCAATCTTCCAGGTTATTAATGGCATTGTAGAGTACGTAATATTACAAGTTTCTTGGAATATAGTAGTTTTTATATTTTATTTATAATCTTATGCCATTTAGCTCTATATTCTGTTATACTGGTAATTTTACGTGATACAGTTTGGTTACTGTGCACAAGTAAAGTAGATGGAAAAAGTACCTAAGATTTAAAAAAAACTTGTAATATAATTATCTACTCGACAATGGCAGTAAGATAGGCTGCCAAAAAAAACTAGATCAACTTTGGATAAGGCCGCTAAAATAATTATTTTCGCATGGAGTAAATAATATCAACATAAATTTCAAGAGAAATTCAAACTATACAACTATTCTAATGATTTGAATCTGCGCAGTGACCATTTTGCTCCTTAAATTTTAGGCAAAAATACAGCTTCGTTCATTAACATAAAGTGTTGCAAATAAGATTTTTATTTAATTTAATAAATCTAATATTAAAACCATATTCAATACAACATATAAAATACAAAATAATACAGGTTTTATGTTGTTTAGAAAAAAATGCCATAAATTTTGCTTTTGTTTTATTATTTTTTGTATCATAAACTATATTTATTAAAAATTGAGTTATTTTATGTGGCATTTATGCTATCTTAACATTAAAAGTTATCATATTTGTTGTATTAAAAGTGAAAATCTTGGCGGCCTTACCCTTATGTTTAATCAAATACATCATTATTTATACCAATCATGCAATTGCACACTTCCAAGTTCAAGTCATACGACAATCATAACAATATGGATTTTCCATAAAATTAAAAAAAAAAAAGTTGACATTCATGCGACTAACATCTTCGTATCTGCTGCCACTGGACCACAAAAGTACTTGGTATGAAAATGCTTTTTTCTCGACGTTCATCTTGTACTATTACATCAATTATAATGTTTATTTAATTGAATCAAATACATCAAATAGTTTAAAACTGACTTCTTTAAAGAATCATATTAAACTGAATGATTATGTACTAACATAGAAATGGTGTATCTTTTATACACGATATATTAATTTATATAGTATACTAGAACCTTCTCAAATTTATAAAAAATATTCCAGGGGAAAAAAAACAAAAAAATTGGTTGTTTTTCTAAAAAAAAAAAATTGTGACATACACTAGACAAATACTGAATATCTGTTTTTAAATCAGTTAAAAACGAATCCACGTTACCAAATATTAATAACTAAGGATTCAAAAATATCAAACTATAAAGATGCATATATTTTTAAATTTAAAAATACAACTTACATGTCAATTTTTATAAATTAACCCAATATTTAAATATCAGCAACGCGCTTATATAGAAATCGAATTACATGCAATCATTAATCTCAACTATTCTTAATGTGGGCCGATAACTGCACTTGAATTTTAGTATGCCCATTATCACATACTCATCCGCACCAGACCTCAGCTGTTATAAAACGCTGACAAATGATACAATAAAAAAAACAGTCCTGACTAATGTTCTTGACGACCTTTAAAGAAGATACGCAGAAAAAAAATGTAAGTATCAGCGAGACGAAAAAAGTAGCACCTATTCTAGACTTTTGGACGCACATAGCCACGTGCTTAGTTTTTATATTACTACTCTCATAAAATCTATATAGGAAATCGTCACTCTCAATAGCGAAACGATACGTCATTACAATGAATTTAGCAAATTGCAATAAAATTACAGAAAAAAAATCATTTGACGAAGATTACAGATTGTACGCTATAATTTTTACATAAGTTTAGAAAGTATATGCATAATATTTTATAAATCGTCTTTTATATGTAAAATATAAACATAATTGAATGAACAATTTGAATAACTTATTTGTGAAATTATATTGTTTTTCAAATCTATATTTAAGAATAATCTATCTATAACACTCTATTTTACCTTAGTTTGAGTGCTAAGTTTGGCTACATAGAGGTTATACTACATTTTTTTTCAACATATCTCTATTCTACACCATTGCATACATTCACATAACGTCTTTAATATCAATCTACATAACTTTACCATGCTAACTATATTGAAAAACTTGTTAATTAAAATAAATATATTATTTTACCTGTACGTTTTGACTCCGTACAATTGTCGGTTGCGAGCCGTGAACTACTATATGTCCCGAGCTGCTTGCTGTTTGAGCCTTTGAGACAAAGTAAAATTATTACTAACGCTTCATATACAATCGAATTCAGACGAATCAGTTATATAATACTATTATATAGTTATATATATATTATATAGTTATATATATATATTATATAGTTATATATATATTATATAGTTATATATATATTATATAGTTATATATACCATATATTAAGTACAAGTTCAAGCTTAAAAGTTGAAACTACTACAGCATTTGAAATCATTTTTGTCACCGACAAAAACCAGCATAAAATGGAACATTCACGAAGTTACGCATTTCGCGAGAGCAAAGCAAAATAAGCTAGATTCAGTTATATAGTAGAGGACTGATACTTTGTATCATATACATAACATGTCGCTAAAATGTGCGCTTTGCACACACTTGATCGTAGGGAAATTTTCGTATTACGTAAATAGAAGCAATATTGTCGTTGTTTTCCTAAGACTTGATTATAGCTGACACATGGTACATTTATGGCATTTCTGCTGAAATTGGTAAATACCTCGGAAGATATAAAAAAAAAAATTAAACAACATGTACTAAGAAGTCTTGTTAATTAAAATCTACATTGTATTTTGATGTGAAACATGTATAATCGCGGGTCATATCGACTGTCAGTGTAGCAACGCGTCGCTATGGAATGCGTCACTAAATCGCTATATATATATAGATTTCGAACTTTAAACAGTCATCTAAATTGAAATAATTTTATTTCCTCTCGTAAACTATCCTTTTATGCATATTACTTTTACAAAATAATTTCGATGTTTCACATCTGTCAGGTGGACGCGATGACTCATAATTTTATTAAGTAAAAACAACAACTTTTTTAAAAGAGGTCACTTATGGATCCTTGACACCAAATGTGGTTAACGTAATAATGAGATGATTGTTCTGATATGTACTTGCTGTGGTTTTTGCTGAGATGCCACTATCACGAACTTCTGAGGAGGTGGCGTCGAGGGCGCAGGAGAGTGCGGCGCAGGCGATGCTAGTACTATGTTCCGTGAACCCAATGTATCTACAAATAATATTATTACGAAATGTAAAAATACCGTAATCATCAGAACCACGTACTTAATCTTCATAAATAATACAAATCACCCTGATATTGAACATAAAAGGATAATCTTACGTTTGTCTACACAAAGCTGCGGACATAACACCGCATTTTTTTACTGGTTACAAATCGTCCAGATTATTACTACCATTGTCAAGTAGGTAACCGAGACCGCTCTCAGAAGCCGGTATCGCGATATAGTTGTGGTCTGCAATGAGTCCTGCCGACCTACATCAATTGGAATATTTATGGGACCAATGGAAAAGAAGCCTCAAAGCAAACTGTAAATGCATAAAAATGCCCTATTGAAAGTGTTCCAAATGGCTTTGGAGAACATATACAGAGAAAAAATACATTTTCATCATCTGGCTGATAAAATTGATCATAACAGAGATTAAATTAATTCATTTTTTTTATTAATCTTTTGTTTATATGCTCTAGCATGCTATCAATATCACGCATACATCCGTATTCCATATTAGTTGTCATAGAACACTAGGAAATGATACACTAAAAAAAAACATTTTAAATGTTTGTGGTTAGGTCATCGACATCGGATATAATAAGTGTCACAGTTGCACATTTAGGTGGTGATTGTGTATACCTACTACATGTACATGGTGATAAATCCGTCTCGACGACTTTCTTTTAGTTTGTCGTGTTTTAGGAATAGACAATGTATGTTAAACAGCCGAGAGACATGCATGCAGACATGCCAGCGACTACTACCGATGAGTCGTAGATCCCTTCGTGGTCGTCGTTTTTTGTGGACTGCACAATGGAGAGCATTTTGAGGAACTTTTTGATATGGTGCCCTCATCACCGTTCGAAACTTGCACCTCCTATCGTTGGCTAGCTGACTGAGCTGAGTAATAGCGTCAACCACAAGGATCTTGAGAATCTTCGTTACGGTAGGTATTCTTGTAGAATGGGTTTGCCCAGCACAGTTTCCGTCCAGATTTATAACATGAGGCTCTTCATTGAAACACGCACTTTGAGGTGGGGTTAAATAACAGTGATGCCTCTGGTGACTTAGGCAATGATAAAATTTACAATCAGGTGGGCTGTTTGCCTCTTTGCGTTTTGATATAGGAAAACCTTTGTAGTTCTCAGTTTTTGAGAATGTGTGACTACTTTTGGTAAAACCCATACAGGTTCACTAGTGTCAGTTAAAGTGGAACATTTTTTTTTTGTTTCTTCTATTCTGCAGACCCGTGGTCCGCACCTTTTTTTTACGTAATATGTTGTAAACGTAAAAAATCGTATGCATGAGTAATTTTTTTTAGTTCATTTTAACTACACACATCAAAAAAGTCTAAGCAACATGCGTGATATTACAAATTTTACCATTTATATTAATTAATTTCTAAGTATTTACTCAAACAAAGTGCGTAGGTAAGTAATCTTTTTTGTTATTAATGACATACTGGCTGGTTGTAAAAGAAAAATTTGATAATGTTTGACTGCAAGACACTAGCCGATGTTAACCGCTCGAGAGATAAGTTTTAGACTACAAATTTCAAGTGGTGTTGATGTAAGTCCTCAAACTGCGAAATCGACTGCATGAGTACGACCTACGAGCTCGACGCCCAATCAGGTGCCCACCGATACGTCACGGGAATCGCGCTCGTCGATATGAATGGTGTAGAGAACGCATAACATGGACCCAGGAACAATGGGATAAAATTATGATTTCCGATGAGTCGCGATTCGGGTTTAAGCCTGATACAAGAAGGGTGCGAGTGTATCGTCGGCCCGGAAATACTGAAAGGCTCAGGTGCGTTCAGGAAGTTCAACAGTTATGTTATGGGCGGGTATTAAGAAGAACAGGCGAACTGAGCTCGTTTTTGTAAATGGAAACATGAATGCTGAAAATTACATTGAGGATATTCTCAGACCTTATGTCTACCCATTTGCACAAACCTTTGGCTACAATCTTAGGTTAATGCATGACAATGCGCGTTCATATACAGCTCGGCGAACCAGTGAATACTTTGCAACAGAAAACATTCGGGTATTGCCCTGGCTTGCACAATCGCCAGATCTCAACCCCATCGAGCACGCATGGGACATGCTCCAGAGACGTGTTTTGAAGGACTTGGACGGAGCGACAACAACCCAACAGCTGAAGGATTTGTTACAATTCCATTGGGAGCGAATACTGCAAGATGACATAAACAGTCTCATTAATTCAATGAATAATCGTTGCCGACAAGTTCTGAATAGCAGAGGAGACCATACTTTGTATTCAATTGTTCTATTCTTTCACAATAAATACATTTTCTTTAGAAATTTCATTTTGTAAGAAAGAAGTTTAGTTTCTTATGTATCTTAGTTTCTTCAGTATATTCTAATATTGTTCATTTCTGTTATTAAAAGAACTTATAAAGACAACAGCTGTTATTTTTACCATAGAACCCTAAAGATATTATTTTAAAAATAAAATACAACGTTATAATGTGAAGAACCATCCTAAAATTTTAAATTAGTACATATTGCTTAGACTTTTTTGATGAGTGTATTTTAGGTTTAATGACGTTATTGTTTTCATAGCGGTTGCATTTTGATCCTCTACGGCCATCTTTATGTTCCCACAATATCCCGTGCCGGAGCGTCAGCATAATTTTTTTTAACTGTCTACGCTATTGACCTAGCGAGGATCAACAGCTTCACCGGACTACAATACTTACCGACGGTTTTCGCGAGGTGTGTGGGTTGTGAGGGGGAGGGTGAAGGCGGATGTGCGGTGGGGAGGAGCGGCGGGGTGCACGTCACGACGGCGACCGCGCCGCCGCTCCCCGCGCTCCCCGACGGAGACGAACGCAGTTTGCTCACCGCCTGCTGCAGACTAGGACCCAAGTATCCGTACTCTCGTCTACAACAACATATATCAATAATCATTAGTTACAAAGTCAAATTAAATTAACTAAATATCAAACTAAAATATAAATAATATATGTATATAGTTCATCCAATTAATTAATGCGTACGTAACATTTTTTGTACGGTGTTTAAAACATTGGGTGACTAATTTGCGATTACTTGTAGTATTCAAATTACATCAGGCTTCTACGAAATATAGCATATTCAAGATTGTTGAACAGAGTTGCAAGTGACTGAATTCCCAAAGACTGTTTTTAAAATGTTTACAATATGATTTCAAGAAAAAAAAGTGATATAATATAAACCAGGTGTTCTCAAACTTGAACTGCTAGCGGTAGTCCGGTGAAGCTGTTAAAACCTTGTTAGGTAAATAGCGTAGTCAGATCGAAAAAAAAAATGAACTGCTAGCGATCAACCTCAATGTTGTTAGACTACGATGGATCGACTCTGAAAGGATAGAAGTATGCTCGATGTCGGATTGGCGTCTAACAAGGTGTATGCAACTCTTGCTATAAACGATAAAAAATCGATGGGGTTATTCTGACCTAATTGTGGACCAAATAATTTTTTATCGTTTATTTATTACATTTTGTTTTAATTACCTACCTACTAAAAAAAATTGGTTGTCTGTAAAGTCGGTTTACGGACGATTTTACGTGATGTCATAAGAAAACATTGATGAAAAATTGCATACTTTTATGAATTGAATTTCTCTATAAAAAGATAGATGGGTAACAAGCCAAACGCTTAGGCCGATTGCACCTCTCTATCGCTTGTTCCGCGCTCACGCTCTCACGCTCGGCTCACGGGGAACGTGGCAATGAATCATGCTTTTTCGTGCAACCGGCGTTCATCAATTTATAGACATTATCAAAATCTGTGAATAGTTCTATATCGGCAAATTGTTCTCTAAATTGATTGAAAAAGCTGTGGCGATTGACCGTTTGAACATTCCTGGTATACACAATTGATATGTACTTGTAGTCGTCGGGATGGTCTGGAGGCTGACGAAGTTGCCGCACAACGGGAGCGAGCACTTTCAACAGCTGATGCTTGAGATTTCCGGCGGCGACTCGATCTGCTCCTCCCAGACCGCTCAATGCGCCTTCCAAACGCTCGCCCAACCAACGGACACGTGGCAGTATGAACACCTATATCCATAAAATCAATCTTCTATACATATAATAAGAATGTAAATATAACATGTCTGTAGTTTTTCGATATTCGCGAAAAAAATTGTCGCAGGTGTCTAAGAAAAAGTAATAAAATAAATTTCAATCAATTTTTAGAAATGTATGTCAATTTTTAGAAAATATATAGGCATCTTAGATTTACATTCTTATTATATGTATAGAAGATAAGGTAATACAAATATATTTAACTATGAATGGAGTTGTATTATATTTGACAGATAAAAAATAAATAAATATTTACCTTAACAACTTCTGGACCAAGCTCCGCTAATCCTTGTACAGCACCGTAAAGTGATGCGATCGGAGTCTTTTCCGATTCCTTCATACTCGCCATCGATGGACCACTCTCACTGTTCGTCTGCGACGGACACTGTAGTGCTTTCGCGAACAACCTTATTATAAGAGATAGTGGTAGAGTCACGCTGAAGTTATTACTGGCTTCAGCATGAATGGGTCGGCTAGCCCGGAGTATTACCACCCGATCCACAGAAACACCGACGTGAAGTAACAGCGCTTGCATTGTTGCGTTTCGATCGGTCAGTGAGAGCACCGGACGCTCATCTCTCCTCACCTTCCCTTTCTCCTTTCTCCCCCCCCCCCC
>JACEII010000013.1:723523-758004 GCA_014332785.1 Antheraea mylitta | reverse complement strand
TGCAAGTGTCTATGGACGATGGTGATCACTTAACATCAGGTGACCCAGCTGTTCGTTGGCCTCCTATGATATAAAAAAAGAACATAAAACAGATCTATGGTAATCTCTGAACTTCTGCCAATTCAAACACTCCTATATTGTGAATTGCTGCTAATCATATGGCTATCGTACATTGAAGATATCGCCACGAAACAAACTGAAATCCTACTTCTTTAAAAAAAAGTATATTACTCATAATACGTTTTTTTTGTGTGCCATTTATGGTAACTTTAAATATATAAAGTCTTTTTTGTTTTATTTCCAAAAATGTGTCTTCTATAATCCGACCGCTTCGTGAACCTGAACGGTTATACATCAGACTAGCCTGTGCCTGCGAACATCGTCCGTGTAGTAATAGTTACTTTGGGCTAATGCTAACACGCAACGGAAGGTCTGAAGAGGAAAAAAATCTCGATTTAAAAAACATTTTTTATTGGTGCTCCGCTCCTTTTTGGTAAATGAGCTATATAATACTGAAAGAATTTTTAAAATTAAGCCAGTAGTTCCTGGGATATATAACATTGAAAGATCTTTTCAAATTGGACCAGTAGTTCTTGAGATTACCCACTACAACGTCATAAACTTTACTTCTTTATAATATTAGTATAGAAACATATATATACATTTTTATATTCGGGTTAAAGAAGCCTATCATACATACATATATTATCATATATCATAAATAACCGCCAAATATATTGATTATATTACAATAGATGTTTATATTAATACATGTAGCTTTACATATTACTTTACGTATGTGTGCGTTATCGTGCCATTTGTTTTGTCAACTTTCTACGTACCTGGTGACTCTAGTCTGTAAATTGTTCGTGGATGTATTGAAAGTTTTACATATCTGCGTCATCAATCTAGCGGCAAAGTCACGGAGCGCCCAATGATTATCCATTTCCGGACGAAGGCACAGTTGCCGGGACACGATACACGTCGACACTGATGGTATGAGTTCATGCAACTATATCAAATGAAATACCTCATTTACTATTCAAATATTAAAAAAGAAAACGTTTCTAATTATATTTATCTGTAACCTATTAAAAAAACTTTGATTATATTTACCAACATTTAGACAATAGGTCTTTGCTCTCCGGTAAAAAACACCATCAACATGTTAGTATTTAAAAAATAGCATTACCAATTACAAAAAAAAACAGCTATATTAACACAAGTGAAGTCTCGAGCAGAAGCTAGTATTTATTATAAAACTACTATCCCCTTTTCTAGAGGTTTAACTGACCTTTATACAATTTTGAAATAAAAACAATATCATTACTAAGAATACATGTAAGAAACTTTTATAAAAAATTGTAAGAAATTTTGATCTTGAAATAAGTTACTATGATAAAGTTGATTTAACAGTTTATTTATTGTATGCACTATTTCTTTAATAAAAATTTTAAGAAGTTGTAAATCGATTGTTTTTTCTATATATCCTAATAGAAATGACACGATTACACTTTACGTAAGATTTATTTGATTATGCTGTAATACTTACAAATTGAAATAAGAACACTAGATTTACGTACGTATTTCTCTGTAAGATAGAATGTCATATGAAAACTCACATATTTTTCCAAATACAATGACTGATTGTCGAGAAGGGCTTTCACCATCCTCATTAAATATATAAGCAGTGCTAGATTATTCTGCACTACATTCACTTTCACACCCTCGGATATAAATGTACACATCCTTGGTAACATTTCATGTAAACCGGGATCACATGCTAGTGATTGTAGAGCTTCCTGAAAAATATATACACATATAATAATAGAAATTGCCTACAATTCTGTCAGGGTACTACAATATAATTTAATATAAATAAAGTGACACAAAAACTTCAGTATAGAACACAAAACTGCGAAAGTAACTGGCTATGCCATAAAATGATATAAAATTGAGTCCACCTATGGCCGGACCGAATGTTCACATAACATAGGAAGAGCTAAGGCACGGTAAAACCCACACATGTTCTACAACTTGTATTTTGAAATAAAAAAAGTTGGCATCTTTACTCTCTGACTGACGCAGATATTCTCCAGAGGTACAGCTTTCAGGGTTGTCTCTATTGCATAGGTTATGATCCAGTAAATGAATGTATATTGCATAATGGGTATTCATAGTCTGCCTCACATATGCAATCGAATTAATTTGTAAATAATTTTAAGTGCAAAATAGTTTAGAATTTAGCATTGGTTTCCAGCTACGCCACACTGCTGCTCGCCCCTTGAAATAATATGATGAAAGTATAAAGAATGTAAATTTACTAACAAATAAATACCATTAAAAATAACAATCAAACAGTCAACAAAAAATAGCACAGACAACAAAATTAATTAGTATTCTCAATAGCCAGTTTCATTTAAATTAGGGTGTAATAATTTAAGAAAAGTATTTGTAAATATTACCGCACGACGGGCTTCATCACTGCCAACACAAGCTTCAGTGATCTCTTTATAGTACAATTGTTGTTCAACACTCAATTCGTGAGTAGCAAGTTGCTTAACATGTACTGATTCAGAAGCTTTCAAGCGAGCTGCTTTGCCACACATGGGTTTTCCTAAAATTAATGTAACGCAATTAAATTATTAAGTTTCAAGTGATTGTGAAATTAACTACAGTCAAAACCGTTTTTGGCGACATTTTTTAAAACAACATACTGATCTTATTGACCCAGAACATATCCCAAATATCCCCTCTGTATATCCTTGGATGTTGCTATAACAGGTTTTGACAATTGTAGGGACATCATTATGTAATATGTTGACCTGCATTATTATGTATCAGCAAGCAGTAGTCTCGGCACACATGTAACACACTTCTCTAAATTAAGTACTAAAAAGTGATCTTTGTTTTATTACAGCTACAGACATTAATTATAGACGGAACCACTAAAATCCTGTTTTGATTCTTATAGATTACAGTGGTATTACATTTGTCTTAAGCACAACATATTAGTTGAACAATAGGCAAAACAAGAGATTCAAGACTCAGTAATTTATTGCGGGCCTAAATTTAATAAAATATTGTCTGTTTATGCATCATAACAAGACAACTCTGGTGAGTGTGCGAGATATCTACAGAATTCAAGGTGTTAGGGACAGATGAGCTATTATTTCCTTTATGTATAAATGTGTCTATGTAATGCAAACAGATAAACTGTCGTATTTTTTATGTTCTTAGTTTTCTATGTTTAATGTGTCTCTATGTGATATTTGACAAATATCCTTTATGTAACAATATTTGAAAATAATGGCCAGTAGGGTTGTTATTATTATATACTGCACGTATATTGTCAATTTAATGTAAACTCTGTAAATGTATGGATGAATGCACCACCAGTAAAGCACACACCATGTACCAGATGTAAGGCCATAAGTATACATATAAACCCAGAGAAAATATGTTTTGTTACCAACTTGTTACATACAATTAAGTACATTGTGAAAACTCTGTCGATTGAAGTTTGTGAAAGGTTAATTGCTGTTTCATTCATTGAAGGACAGGTTTTATCAAGAAATTATACAATCAAGAGATGGTTACTTGGCTTGTAGTTTGTGAGCCTATTATTAGTATGTTTTATGATGACACAAACCACTATGATCATCAGGATTCCTATGAAAAATACATGTTTTGATTATAAATAATTAAGCAAAGATAACAGATTCCCTATACAGTCGACTCTCATTTATTCGAAATTCGAGGGACTCTTAAAATATTACAAATTATGGAGTGTTCAAATTATCAAATGGTTCGAAATTATTAAGAGTTCAAAATAAATAAGACTTAGAGTTACTTAAATGTTGATCAATTATTATTTATCTATACTAATATTATAAAGCTGAAGAGTTTGTTTGTTTGTTTGGTTGAACGTGCTAATCTCAAGAACTACCGGTCCGATTTGAAAGTTTCTTTCAGTGTTAGATAGCTCATTTATCGAGGATGGCTATAGGCTACATATCATCACGTTAAAACCAATAGGAGCGGAGCACTAATGAAGAATGTCTCAAAATCGGGCTATTTTTAGAGCATCCGCTGCGTATCAGTGTCAGTATTATATGCGTTGGCATGGTAACATGATAACATTCTATCGGAAATATTATTAGGGTTTATTTTGTGTTCCTGTTCAAAAGTTTATTCTACGTTATTTTTAATGGAATTTTTGATTATAAGTAGTACGTTGCTATCGCAAACATTTTTAAAGTCTATTTTGTGCTGCTATTCTAAAAGGTTAGTAGTAATAATATTCGTCCATCAATACAGGCGAAGGAATTAATCCATACTGCCAATTCTGAAGTTGTCAATATAGGTAGTTCTTATGTATTCTCTACCCAGTTTTCTTCTATGTCTAAGTTAATGTAAAGGTATATGCGCCAAATCTTCTATATAATATTTCGTAAATTTTTATCTTCTTAATTTTCAAGACCCAAGAATACATGCTCCGTGGTATTATTTTTCATTCATTTCACTTATGCACAATAAACAAACCATATTACATAAAACGCCGCCAATTTAACACAATATAGAGTCAAATAACACAAGATTATGAATAAAATACAAAATCCCCTACATGACAGAAGGAAATACCCTCAAAAACTCCTCAAAAAGTTTATTCTACGTTAGTTTTGTTTGTGATATATTAAAATAAATACTTTTTGATGAATACATATATCAGCGCTGCTACAAATATCAACATTTTTTTTTTAATTCTGTCGATATGTCTGTTTGTTTATTAGTTCCGGGTAATCTTTGAAATGGCTGGACCTATTTGAACGGTTTTTTTTCTTAGAAATGACTACGCCATTGACCTAGCAAGGTCTTAACAGCTTCAACGGACTAAAAGCAATATTCGAACGGGAATTTTACGGGCAAATAACTAACTAATTAGCTATTTTATTTTAAGCTAGCGAGTTCAGCAGACGATACCCGCGCTAATAATAAGACAAACTATACCTAAACCTTGCCCAAAAATCATTTTATATATTGGTTAAAACGGCATGAAGATGCTTTTTTGATCTTATCGCGAACAGACATATAGACAGACGTGAAACACGACTTTGTTGACACTATGTTGTGATGAACTGTTATCCGTGCATTCGTATGTGTAAAATTGACCAAAAATATGTTGTTCACTGTAAACATGCGCCTGTGATGTACATTGTACTGGACTCCAAGAATAAATATAATTGAAAATCATATGTTTATATGTAATTTAAATTATAGCAAGATATATTAATGACTTGATTATATCAACAGTATGGACATATTATATCTATATAATAAAAGATTGAATGTTATCTGTTACTGTAGATGACGTGCGTGTCTACTTACAAATATTTTTGAAAGTGTATTATTATTATTTACACATCTAATAACAATTTTAAATTTATTTAATACATTCAAAAAACGCGTGCGGAGCCGCGGGTAACAGCTAGTTATCTAATATTCTTTAACAATAACAAAACTTTAGAGGTACATTTGTGTACATATTCAGAATGTGAATTAATTAATATTTTGAAAGAACTCTATTATACTGGTTTGCTTAAAAACACATTTCTGTTAGTCAGACTACTCAATAACTTTTTTTAAGAGAAAAAAAAGTGCTTGAAATGATTTTTCATCACTTTTGTACATGTATATTCTTGCCTTAGGATTTGCTGCTCTGAGATACATACTTACTATCTTTCTGTTTCTTTCTCTCTGCAATAAGAGCCTGCCCAGATGAAGCGATTTACGCGCGAGTCCCCTCGCGCGCTTCAAACTATATTGCGGCCAAATATCGCGTTTTACGCGCGTTTTTACCTAAGGAAACGTCACATACGTTGGGATACGTCGTACGGATAGACGACTGACGACAATGACTCGCGCGTAGTACTGGACGCAGCAGTGGGGCCCGAGTATCTCGAGGCGCGCGGGTTGCACGCGTTTTACGCGCGACTTAGGAAACGCGCAGCACCATCTGGGCGGGATATATGTAGCTCCAGTATCTCGGGAACGCGCGAGTGTCTACGCGCAAGCCGACTCGCGCGTAAAACGCTTCATCTGAACAGGCTCTAAGTTGTCAAGTGTTTGGTGCTGATGAGTTCGATTTAACATGTAATTTTGTTACTTAACAATGTTTTCATTTTTACCAAGTATACCAATATATATTCATTTATTTAGAAATATAAATAAATTTTGTAGGGAACTTGTGATAACTTTGAATTATAGAGAGGATCGAATTATCGCAGGTTTGAATTAAAAAGAGTTGACTGTATTAGGCACTGAAATTTCAAAGACTACTACTAGACTATATTATAATTTTAGACATGAACAAGACAAGACATAGACAAGAACTATGTCTAAAATATGTAGCCTGTAAATTTACCTTTATAGAATTTAATACATAATTGTAATCAAAGTAAGGTTTAACTTAATATTTAATTAGGTATACTAAATATATTTAACTTACCATAAAATAAATTTAACATACCTGCAGCATCTTTATTAGCAGGCTTACTGAGTTTGCTGATAGGATCTACAGATTCCAGCTTTTGTGCTTCCTTAGATAAAGGAGGTGGATTTTCAGGAACAGTTGGCTGTACTCCATCTACACTTAGCCAGTGAGCTCTCACAGAAATATCTAAAGGGATCTTTGGAGGAGGCGCTGACAAAATTTCTGATAAATCTATCTCTTTATCTTCGATGAAATGAAGCTCCCTGCCACCACCTGATGCAAACCTAAATGGTAATGAGTCTGGTTGTATGAAACCATATTGACACTGAAATAAATATATATAATGCTTAAATAAGATAGCTTTCCTTATTAAATTTCCTCACCGGAGACGGAAGTTCTTTTTTTCACAGGAGACGGTAGTTCTTTTTTCCAACTGACTACTTTATTGACTTTGCAAGGCCTCAACAGCTTCACCGGTATACAAAGGAGACATAAGGGAACTAAAAATTGTTACTATAGCTACCTATTTCATACAGTTTCATATTGTTAATTGGCAATTTAAATGAGAACTCAATTTATGACACTGGCTGTTATTTCTCTATTTGCAAAAAGAAGGGCATCGTAAGTTTACTCATGGCTGAAACATTTCAGTTTGGTCATAAGAACACCTGCGAATTTATGAATGTTCAACAATATGTTATATTAACTGAAGAAATGTAGTAGTAATGCACATAAAGTAAGAAGTTTAAAATATAGCATATCTTCTTTATGATAAGAAAACTCAATCTGATCATAAAAAGTATTCACTTTTTAATGTTTACTACAGAACTTAACAGTTTTAATGTTTAGCAAATGAATCTTGTATATGTTTACACTCTAATATAGAAAGGGTAATGTAATTTTGAACTAAATTGAGTTACTCATGTTTAGGGTCTACAAGATGTAGTACTTAATTATTTTTAGATTTTGATACACAGAAATTAAAATCAAAATGCTCTAAACAGTTAATCTAAACAGTCTATTCTTAAAGTTCACTCTGTAGAACCCAAGGAAATATAAATATGACCAGAATTCTATCAATTCATCACATTCACCATTAAGTTACCTCTTTACATTACCCCTTTAAGAACATTTTTTTTTTTAATTTTTAGAATAAACAATCTTTTTTAGATAATTTTATGATATTGTAGGTCAAAAGTATCTTTTACCTAGAATTAGATTTACATTAGCATTAGGAATTAGCATAATCACAGAACTCTGTTTTCCTAAGACACTATAGGACTACATGATATTGATAGGAACCAAATTAAACCTGATTAGAAGCATTTAGTCTGGTACAGAGAGTTTACCAGGAGTTTCAAAAGGGTTATTAGGAATCTAAACAATTGTTTAAATACAATTGTACTGTACCAAGTTATATTTCGTTGTTTTATTGAGTTTCTGTAATCTAAAAAAAAAATAGTTTTTCAGTAAACAGTAACTAACTGTGCGTAAAATACAAAGATATATAGAAACAGCATATGAATATAATGATGGAAAGATAAGGTAATACTAACCTCAATGTTTTTTATTTTTAATGCATGATCAATATCATTGATAGATAGCTTCTGCCTTTTGGAATGATGCATAAATTTCATTGCATCTTGTACTATAACTTTTAAGCGATATGTGACATCGTCAGCAAGTTCTTTTGCTGCATCATCACCGAGAGTAGCAATACCAACACTTTCAGCTATTACTTTCATTGAATCCATTGACATCGAAGACCCATACAAAAACTCGGAGTCACTCATTTTGGTGTAAATACTTATACGAGCAAGTTATCATTAATTCACATAACACTTTTTAATTAAAAAGGGCTTTAAATTTCACAATGTTACATTGTTTAGACACATAATAGATGTCATTTCTTCAAATACAACAAAAAGTGAACAGTTCTCTAGACAGTGTTGCCGTTTAAGAAATAAAAAAGGCTGCGGACGTCAATTAAAAGCTCGCTTTAAAAAAAATACGATTGGTAAAAAACCGCCAGAAGTCGCTAAATATTTCATGGTAAAAGTATGGTGAAAATACAATATTGGGAGTATTTCACTGTGATAAAACGAGCAAAAAGCTTTAGGTTATAACCGACAGTTATAACCAGTTTTAGCAACATTATAACTCTTCTTGATGTTTTTTCTTCTTTAGTATATATTTTTTATTTTACTTTTGAGTATGTCTTCCTTTTTAAAGGGATTTCCAATCCTACAAATAGATTTTGATATTAATGTCTATAATTTAACAAAGAAACTAAGGAAGACAGGTTTGTTTTATGAAAATGTAATATAGTCACTGATTTTTATTTCTCTTGGCTGTATTGTGAAATGAAAGTGAAAAACGAAACGATATCTGATATATAATTTAATAGAGTGAGAGGCACTCATTCGATTAATCCCCGATATCGAAAATTATTTTGATAGGAGAATACCAAAAAGAAAAATAGCAATTCGTATTCTTACCAATAACTACACTTAAATTTGTATTAAAATATCTATGTATTTTCTGTATTCAGATAGTAGCTAGAATCCGAAAAATTTTTTAAGTCGCTAGATTGAAAAAAAAGTCGTTAAAAATATCCACAATCCGCTAGATCTAGCGACAAAGTCGCTAAAACGGCAACTATGATTCTAAGTTTACACTTGTCCACTTATTCCCATAGACTAAAAATTGTACATAGAAGTGGTTGATATGAATAGATGAGCAAATTAAATCGATATTTAGCTTTGTTATAAAGTTTTCTCTGATATAGAGAATAATATTATAAGTAAAAAGGTGTTTTACTTAAAAATATTATTGGATATATCAGACCATATAAAATCGATTTGATTGGCACATAAACTGCTTCACACCACTTCGCATATATAGAAACATTACGATTGGCCACAGGATTGTGCGTTTTTATCTAAGATGTATTTAGCTATAGGTACAGTTGTTGCAGTAATCACTTATTATCAGGTAGACTTCCTGCGAGGCGGACCCCCTCAGTGGCCGTTTTCACCAACAGAGGACCGGCAGGAGGAGGTGGCGCTTCGTCCAACTCCTCCTGCCACTGTAGCCGAACCTGAGGGGATGCAGTCGGGGGGCTCATCCCTTCATTGCACAGGTTCGGCGGACGAGGGGACGCATCTGGTGTATACCCAGCTGCCTCTCTATAGGTAGGAGCCCGACGGCTACCTTCCGCCGGGCGGACCTTTGAGGCGGCTATAGAAGGGGAATAGCTTAGACCGACCCTTGCCGTCCCAACATCACGGTCTGTCGGTACTCCGTGGGGTTTTAGTCCGTACGAGTCGGACATATGGACATAGCCCACCCTCTCCCCCGGGACGGTGAGTATCCATAAGGGATTTCCCCACGTAAAAAAAAACGGTTAAACTGCGTGACTAGCACGTAGGCGGTGGGCGGCTCAAGTTAGACTTCTTCCCGGGAGCTCGCAAGATCATGAGGATTTTCTCTCCATGTTAAAAAAAAGGTTAGACTTGCGAAAAAAGACAACATGAGACGGCCGCGATTTTTTTTTTTTTCGAAATGTCTACGCTATTGACACAGCAAGGTCTTAACAGCTTCACCGAACTACAGACGGCCTCGGAAGCGGTCGGCTTGCGCGGTAGTATTAATAAATACCTATAGGCGAATATTTACTTGAATCACAAAAAACGTAATAAATATCCTGTTGTATGTATAATATCGAAACAAAGATTAATGACTTTCAATGTTAAATTCCTTTAATTATATTTTAACTGTACTATGCGTAAAGCTGAATTCAAACCAAAAATTTTATCACGGATTTAATTTTTTTTTTTGTAGTGTGACCAGATTTCATTTACATTTATACTACTGTAGACACAACTGTTAAGCAAAGTCCACAAACTACTTAGTATTAGCACGATTTGTACCAATTTCATATTTAAATAATATAAACTACACGTAACTGTAAGAATTGAGGTGGGATTCATATGGAACCTAGTTTGATGATTTAAGTGGGGAATTACTTTTATATTGGAGTAAGTACCTAACTCATCTTGCGCTTTACAAAAATGGCGGCGAGTGTACCGTAACATTCTTTAAAATTTTTCATGTCAGGGCAAAAAGTAATAAAATCATATATGTTCACATTTATATTCAGTTTCTATTTTGTAGATTGCTTTGAGTAAGATAGTTCAAACAAGCATCATTCGAGACACAAAACAGAAGAATCACTTCACATATTCCCGCCAAAATAACGGTATTGAAAAATTTAGTTGTTTTTTTCGTCTACGTAATGTTTGCTGATTAGTGTTGCTATAATTTATAATCTCGCAATTTTTACGTACGTCCTTTAATGTAAAGCTTCATCATAGGGATCTTTGCAGTAAGTGCTATAGCTGTAATCATTAATTTTTTGTTAATAAAATAATAAACAATGTTGATTTTAACGAGGATGTCATAGGAGAGTCATAATAAGTATCATCATCATAATAATAAGTAATAGTTTTATTTAGAAACTTTAGTTTAGAAAAGTAGAGCAGTTGACAATTTTATTCCGTTGGGCTCGGTTTTTTCTAGTTGAATATAGGAGAATGTATTTTATTGGAAAATGTTAAGAGAAAAATTTGTAAATGTTTTACAGCTCTATATGATCAAGTTTTCACATTGCTACCTATTGAAATTTGGACAGAAAGAAACAATAATTTTATTTTCAAGTACGATATATTATTCTATAAATCACAATGCACACTACCTTATTTATTATGTTTGTCTAAGAAAAGGCGTAACATATACAGAAATATAAGAATGAAAAAAGGATTACTATAAATGAAACTAGAAACAAAATGCTGTTTAAAACTAAGAGTAATACAACGATTGTACTGTGTAATAAAATTCAAAGCTGTCTAGAAAAGAAAAATGGATATAATAAAAAAAAGCGATGGGAGAATAACGAACGAGGCTGTGAGATCAGTTATTAATATAAATTGAAATATATTTAACTGTGTTGCCGTCTTCCTTCTTATCGCTACTAATATTGGTAATAAAAATTAACATTAACATTTCATTTATTAATTCTATACTATTGGTTTACCTTATAATATTATAAGCTGATATGAACAATAAAATCCTGCAATTTTTGTCTTTCTTCTGTACCCGATCGGGTAAATATATTTACATAGTCTGGAAACATTGTCACTAACGACATATCATGTTGGTTCTTTGCTCCACGCGATTGTTCTAGTACAAAGTAATCAAAGGTGGCGTTTAATAAATAGTTATTGTGATTAATTGTGAAAATGTATAGAAATAAAAAGGACGTTGATAAACATGTTGAAAATTTACTGTCTAAACTGTCAGTAAAAGAGGTAAGTTGAGCATTTTATGAGTCGATGATTGTCGTTACATTAGGTTTATAAAATTGGTTATTTTTCAGTTTAAAACGCGAGCGTATTCTATAGCACGTTTGTATTTCGATGTGGGTGATTTTGCTAATTGCCAAAAATACGTTGAACAATATATCACTCAAAAGGACAATAATGCCGCGGCTTATAAGTTACTCGGCCAAGCACTTCAGAAATTGGGACAAAAAGAAAAAGCGCTAGAAAAATATAAGACATCATTGGACGTAGACCCAACCCAAACAAGCGTAGTACTAGACAGTAAGTTTTATCTTTATTTTTATACCTTTTTGATCTGAGAGGAGGGCTTTTTTTAGAGGCAAAATCACAATTTCTGCTACCCACTTATTAAAAAATACCTACTTAAATATTTGTTTAGTGCCTGGTTTATAACGAGAGTATAATGTGGTCTAAACTATATGTTCATTTGTTTATTTTTCATATATTTTACATGACCATGTTAATCAAAGGGTTTTGTTCTAATGTAAAGGAAAAAAATTATTGTCAATGGTTATCGAAAAAGAGATATTCAAGAAGAATTATTGATTTCGAGTACATCTTATTAAAGTTTTGAATCGAAATGCCTTTCGCCTCGAGCACATGAGAGGGGCAGGCATATTTTATGCCAGTGAGCGACTTTGTTAGTGCTAGAGTTAATCTTAACTAAAATTTAACAAATTTAACTAAAAAGCAAATACTGATTGTAGAAACTTATTTGAAATTTTTTGACAAGACCAAAATAAAGCTTAAAGACCACAGAATCAAAACTCATAGTAAAAAAATGTTGTCAATCCCTTCAGGTCCCTTTTTGTGTAACCACTCACAATTAGTATAAAAGAGAAATATATTTTATAATTTATTACATGTGAGTTATATTCATTGTGCAAGTTAAAAATAGTTTAATCAAAGATAGGACATTCCAAAAAAACATTCAAATGCAAGACATTTAGCAAATGATGGCTTTACCTATGTTATTCTTGGAAGAATGGAACAATTTTGAGAATGAAACAAATGATTAATAGGGCTTGTCATGTAAATTTATGTAATAATAAAATTTTTTCAAAAACAAATTCATTAATTCTTAGATGTTTTAAAAGTTACTACTGATATAAAAAAAATGTTTTGATACTGTTGACACTTGTATGAAAATTATTAATATTAAAAAGCTGCAGTTTGATATACACTAAAGAACTTTGCAATTTACATACACATTGATCAGTTTGTACTTTCTGCCTGTTGTAGGAGCAGATGGGCTTTTTCATACTCCACTATTTTATATTATCATTCAAGTAGTGTTTATTTTACAATTGTTAGGAAATCTTACAGCTAAATTAATATCATAAAATAAAGAGTAAGTTACTTTGAGGGCCAGGTACAGGTTCTCACAAATAGAAGTAAATTGTCTATGAAGGAAGTTACAGTCACTTAGCAGTACTTTGAAAGAGTAAAAACGTAAAGAAAGAATGGTGATGTTAATTTATACTTAAGTGACGAAATAATAGTATGAAATAAATAAATATTTGGTGGTCTGTTAAAGTGCTTATATGCTCTAACTATACATTTAAGATAAGTACTTGCAATTCATACTGAAATTCTGTAAAGATTGGCCTTTTTTGAGAGTACGTGCTTGAGTATTTTACACAAAATAAAAACAATATTGTTGATATTAAAATTCAAGTTGGATAAAATAAATGTATTATAATTTCAGTTTGTGAACTTCTTGCTGATGAAGGTGTCACTCTTGACCCTAGCCAAGCCAAGTATTGGTGTGAAAAAGCTGAAGCAACATTTCCAAGACACCCAGTTACTTTTCGTTTAAAAGAAAGACTTGTTACAATTTTAAATCCGGATCCTGAAGCATTAGTGAATTTACTATTAGCAGAACTGGCAATAACACCTAAGGATGTACTACTACATATTCGTCTATTAAAACATTATATGCATGTTAACAAATTTCGAGAAGCATTTGAACATTGTTGCAATGTAGAATTTATTAATAATACTTTTGTGAATAGTTATGTCTGGTATGAAAACATAGTAGAACTTTTCAAAAATAATATTCACAATGCTAATGATTGGCTTTATCAATTATTTCTCTTAACTGTTAGGGAAAGAATTTGTATGCTAAGTTTGACAGAAACACCAGGGGGTTTATCCAAAGGTTTAATTGAATCAATTGAACTTCTTCATGATTATGATCAATCTATAGAATCCGTAGCAAAAGCAGGACCTTATCCTGGTTTTGCAGAGTTTCATGCAGTATTGTTGCAACATCATCGAGGTCAGTTTGCCTTTCATGCAGCAACACTCTTGTTAAAGAAAGCCAAGAAATGCCAAATCAATTGGAGAGATGCAGTAAAATTAGCAGCTCCATTAATGTTAATTGCTTGGCATACAACTCCCTTAGATCCAAAAGTACATTGGCTTAGGCATGCTCCGGAAAAGCAAGTTAATGCAGTAACTCGTTGGTATTCTGAAGGATCTTACCGATGCTCCCAATCTGGTCATTACTTGCTCACCAATGTTCAGGATAAAAGTCAATCTATTCTTGACCAAATATCACAATGCTGTTCAGGGACTCACTGGAGGGATAAATTATACGAAAAAATATTTCCAAGTAGAACCCATCTAACAAAAATCAAAACATCACATTTCGTGTCGCATGTGAGCAATGGACCAGTTCTTAGATTACCTAGAAAAGCAGAAATTGAAGCATATGACTGCGAAGCTCAAAGAGAGTTTGGAAGTTCTCTTCATCATTTTGTGTGGACATTATTAAACTACAAAAATTTTGCAGATTTTAAATGTACCTTATTTGAGATGCTGATACCCACTGTGACTGCTTGTGGTCCTGAAACTTTAAATAAATTAGACATTCAAGCTTTTCTTTACTGTGCAGCCTTAACATGTAAACAACAAAAAGCTATGGACTCGTCTTTATTTGATAATGACAAACCAATAATTCTTCCTGCCAATATAACTGATACATTATGCCCATTGCCACAATTAAAGTGGTGGGACTGTGCTTACAAATTTACTCAAAATGGATTAGGTACAGAATTAACAGACATTCGTGCCACTTTAACTCGAGGTATTGAGATTGTTCGATGTATTGACAATCATGGACTTGATGCAGAACTCCTATGTGTTCTTGGACGCATATTTAGCGAAAGATCTAAAAGGGTATCAAATATAGATGAAAAAAATCACTTGGAAATGAGGGCTACTTTATACTATTCATCAGCAATACCAATTCTAGAAAAACTTAAAAGTAAAATGGTTGTAAAGATTCCTGAAAAAAGATTATTTGATTATACCCATAAAAACCTCAGTTCAAAAGATATAAGTTCTTTGATTGATGAAAGCAAATTGTATGTCGCTAGTCGCTATTTTAATGATAGTGAATATGATAAAGTTTTAGAGATACTAGCAAACTTAAAGTCACCACAGGCCTTCTTCTATATTAGTCAAACTTACAAAAAATTTGCACTAGAAGAAAATAATTTTACAAAAGATGATACACCACAAAAAATGTCGAAATATGCAACTTTATTATCTAGGGCTAAAAATTATGCTTATAAAGCACTAGACCGGTTAAAAGAAATAGAAGCAAGTAAAACCCATCATCTATATACAGAAATTCATGAATTAATTGAAGAGATTGAAAGTTATATTAGTAAAGTAGACCCGGACTTATATATCACTGTTTTTAATGATGGCGATTGTAAATATTCTTCAGATGATAATATATCTACTGATTATATACCAATTAAATCTAATCATCGTATTTTTCGGAATATTAGTTCAACACCAAAGGCTTCATCGCATGCAAATGTTACCAGTTATCAGAGCGCAATAGATACACAAATTCTTGAGAGCCCTCATGTGGATCAACATTGGTTTATAAAAATCGAAAATGAAATAAAAAGCTTACATAAAAAAGATACTGTTATTAAAGAACTTGTGGATAATACAAAAACATGGTATGATGAATATTCCAAACTAGGAAATCAGATTATGAGCACTATAAATAATAATACACAGAATACTACTGATCAATTTAAACTTCTAAAAATATCAATAGATCAAGTAAAAGATCAAATTGACGAATGTAGGAATGAATGTAAAGATGTTGGAGAAATAAAGAAACAAATTGCAGAACTTAAAAAAGAGGTTAATAAATTAAAAAAATCTGCACCAGACCAAACAATAGATGAAAGTGAGTTGTATAATTTAGACGATGATTACAGGACAAATGAAACCACTTCTACATTTTCATCACAGCTACCTTTTGCTCCATCACAAGTGATCCCTCCTTTCAGTCAACGACTTGTACCGCCTTTTCCTGTACCATCTAATCCATACCAATTCTATGGACAAACATTACACAATTTTTGTAATCCTTTTTCTCAATTTTCACAAGCCACCAATGCACCAGGGGCAACAACCATTTTTGATCCTACAAGAACTCAAGTTAATTATCCTAACGTATATCCTACACCTGATCAAATCTATTTTGATATGGCACACCTTGTTCCTTCAAATGCGACGACGGCAACTGCTATACCGGGTGTACCGATAGTTCCCAGTATGCCAACAGTACAAACTGTTTCAGCAGTACCTACAACACCTGTAGTATCGGTACCATCTACTTCTGTGATTACATCTAAAGCTATAACAAAAGATAAAGAAGTTTCTCGATCTTTACCTTTTAATGTAGTTATTACGTCTTCAGATCCATTACCAAGTGGCACTATTACTCCAGCACCTGTTCTAAGTGTGACAATTCCTTCTAAACATATTAAAGAAAGTCCACATAATTATCAAATTCCAATGCCATCTATAAATGAGACTAAAGTTGTAGCACCACCAGTTTTTAACTTTCCATTTCATGCAAATAAAACTAGTGCTTCTACACCAAGTAGTTCAACGCTTAGTTGGAATGTATCATCAGTACAAACAAGCTTTAAACCGGCTGAATCTAGTATTGTATCAAATATCAGCAACTCTTTATTAAACAAAACACCTGACAAATCGAAATCAGTTGTGGATGGAGCTTGCATTCAGTCTACGCCCAATACTAGTTTTAATAAATCAAGAACATTATCTGAAAAAAGTAACACATCTGTGGAAAACTATGATCCATGCCCTGATTTTAAACCTATTGTACCATTGCCAGCTGAAGTCATAGTTAAGACTGGTGAAGAAGATGAAATGGTGGTATTCTGCGCTAGAGCGAAACTGTTCCGTTTTGTTGATAAACAATGGAAAGAAAGAGGACTTGGAGAAATGAAACTTCTCAAGCATAAAATAACTGGTAAGGTAAGAGTACTTATGAGGCGAGAACAAATCCTTAAAGTATGTGCAAACCATATTATTTCCTCAGAAATGGAAATAAAACCCATGATAAATGAAACAAAGGCTTATTTTTGGGTTGCTCACGATTTTGCCGATGAAAGTGTTGTATTAGAAAAGTTTTGTATTCGATTTAAAACTGCTGATATTGCGCTGCAGTTTTACAATACTTTTGAGAAGGCACGGCAAGAGGCTTCAGCTTTTTCAGCTGATAAAATAACTCCTGTAACCAATAATAACACAAAAACGGACACAAGTCAGATGTATAACACCGTGTCTTTCGGTAAAGAAAAAGCTGAAGGAGTTATTTCTACTACTTCAGGTAAGGCTGTAGTTGGAGGTTTTACATTTAGTAGTACACCTACATTCAAACCTTTACCAAATAATAATGAAGCTGTTGCTAAACCTTCAGAACAGATTTCTAATAAAAGTAACATATTTGGTGGATTAACTCTTAAGACAAGTGATAATTCATTTAGTAACTTATTTAGTGTACCACCTAAAAACATCTCAAGTTCTTCAAGTACACTAGAGAAAGAAGTGCCTAGCAAATTAAATGTGTCGGATACGGTGGAAGAATATGAACCGAGTGTCGATTTCAAGCCGATAATACCATTACCAGCTCTGATAGACCATAAGACTGGTGAAGAAGATGAAGTCATTTTATTTGAGCATAGAGCCAAACTATTAAGATTTGTTTCTACTACTAAAGAATGGAAAGAAAGAGGTCTTGGTAATATAAAATTACTTGTACATAAGGACAATATAAACAAAGTTCGGTTGTTGATGAGACGTGAACAAATTATGAAGGTGTGTTGCAACCATGCTGTAACTAAGGAAATGATATTTCAAAAAATGCCTAACATTGATAAAGCTGTAACATGGTGTGCTAAAGATTTTTCAGAAGGTGAATTAATAGCAGAAACATTCTGTCTGAGATTTAAAACCATCCAAATTTGTAATGATTTTGTAGATGCTATTAAATCTACACAATCCAAAATGAGAGATGAAGCAAAAGCAGCTAAAGAAGAACAAAATGCTGCAAAACAAAATACCCAATCTATGAATACAAAGACTACAACAGGCTGGGGAGATAGTTTTAAACCTAAATCTGGTAGCTGGGAATGTCAGAATTGCTTAATACGTAATGAACCTAATGTAACAATTTGCGGCGCTTGCAGTAATGCTAAAGAATCGACATCTGGTAATACAATAAACAAATCTATTTCTGATAATATTCCTAAATTTAATTTTGGAATTCCTAATCAAACTGTAAACTTAGTTGAACCTAAGAAAGAGGTTTCATTGCCTGCAATTTCAACTTGGGGAGATAAGTTTAAACCAAAAGAAGGATCTTGGGAATGCAGTTGCTGTTTTGTTAGAAATGAAAGTAACTTAGAAAACTGCAGTGCATGTAACAGTCCAAAAGATTCTAGTTTGAAGAAAGATAACAAATCAATATTGGATACAAATGTTACACCAGTTCAGTTTAATTTTGGTTATTCGCCAGTTGCTTTAAACCAACAAAAACAAACAGAGACTTCATCAACATCTATATTTGATGGTACTGGAACACATAAATTTAATTTTGGGATCCCAAAGAAAATGTCCGATAATATAAAAACATCCGATGTCATGGAAGATCAAATAAATTCACAGTCTAAAAACAATTTAGAGAATGTAGGTCCCATCATACACTTTAGTGTTAAAAAAAGCAATGATGCTTCTAAAACTGATGTATCAATAAAAACAACCTTACTTCCAACTCCTCAAACAAATGTTGCGGTTAATCAACATGGGAATGAAGATAAACGGAATTATGCTTTCATGGTCAAATCTAAAACTTCAGTGAAAGATATAACAGAATATGAAAAAGATTCAGAAGCATCAAGTGATAACAGTGATAGCAATGGATGTGTCAATGACGATGATACTTGCATTTCAATGACTTCTGTGGTAAATAAAGTAAGTTTAACTACCTTTTGTTATGATAATAAATTAATAATATTTACAACTTATGGTTCGTTAAAATATCGAAATACATGTGCTGAGTGACTAAATAAATGAATGATCACATTTAATGAATAAATATTATAATTGAACTAGCTAAAAGTATTATAACTTTGTCACGACTTGTGACGATGCTTTATTAGTCAAGTTGAAAAATAATGTCCTTTTCATTGATTATGCAAATAATTGTAAGGTGTAGTTAATGCTAACTGAATTTGACCCAGCCGATTTTAAACAGTAATACAAATAAACGAGACCTCTATGATGACACACACGCACACAAAGATAAAAGTCACAGTAATAATGTATAATTAATGATATAGTAGCTAATTTATGGCATGCTTTTAATTTTGCTAAATAGGAGAAATATTTCAATATATTATTATTTTTAGATGTTAGGTGAGCCTAGTGAAGAAAATGAAAAAACTCTTTATTGTCAAACGGCAAAATTGTTCCGATTTGTTGATGGTGAATGGAAAAAACGGGGTGTCGGCACTGTCAAAATTTTAAAATACTGTGATTCTAAAAACGTCAGGTAAGTTAATATAAATCCTATTTATGTATGTTTGAACTAGAATTTTAATTACAACAACAATAAATGTGATGGATTCAGTTACACAATTTGGAAAGATTTAGGAATAAAATTGTTAGGTGAAAAAGATCATAATTAAAGATTTGTTTACATTGTGGCTTGTCTCTTGAAAATCTTATATGATACTATAATATATGTGATTTGTTATAGTTACAGTCATAATTTTGTATTGATTTAAGTACTTGTAAACAATAAAACTAGTTTTATGCTTACTCATTATGTTTGTATGACGCTATTTTCTTATCACAGTTTTAACCTAATTATTTTAGAGTGTCCCAAGTCGTATGATAAAGGTTGTATTATAACTTTCGATTATTGGTTTTAATGTTCTTTTTTTTTGTTTCTAGAGTGTTTATGAAAAATGAACAAAATCGGAAAGCTTGTTTGAATCATATACTGACATCTGAAATAACTTACACACCCAGAGATGACCGAACTTGGTTATTCGCAGCTAATGACTTTAGTGAAGGCGAAAGTAATTTACAGCAATTCTGTTTAAGATTTAATAACAAAGAGGTGGCATTGCAATTTAAAGATAGTATTGACAAAGTTAGAGAAGGAAAGTGCGATAATGAAATTATTAAGAGTGACCTGAAAAGTGATACTACAATTGAAAATAATGAAGACGTTATTTTTGTGAGGGAAATTAACGCCACAACTGAAGAAAAAGAAAAAGCAAAAGAACTTATGCTACCTGAAAACTTTTTCACTTACAAAAATAAAGAGCCTTGTGAGGGTTGTCGGGGTTGCGAAAATGATGAATCTAAAAATAATTCTCCAACTACAGATGCAAGATCGATAACAACAGAGGATACAACTTTACCTACTTTTTCTACACCTGAATCATCAGTGTTATCAGCCAAAGGTGCCATAGTTTCCTCATTTGACACTCCATCTGATTATGTGAAGTCTGTGGACACATCAATATTTCGCACCCACATAGATGCTAGTAATAATGTTACAAAATCTGCAACACCAGCATCAACAAAGCTCACCAGTGTTAATACTTTCACTCAGGGGAATGACGTTACTAACAAAGAAAATAATAATAGTAATCTGAAATCTAGTAGGTTTGGAGCATTTAACCAAGAAACCCAAAGTGAATCACCATCTATATTTGCTAGTGGAGATGCAAAATACTCAATACCTTCTAAATCTTCAGTTTTAGCACCATCAAAATTAAGTACTATAAATAAACCTCCTACTAAAGAGACTACAGATACTAAACCTACTCTGAAAAACCCTGTTTTTGGTGATATTAACTCAGTTTTTGGAAACACTGGCATGGGAACTTCTACCAACAGGTCAATATTTGATACATCAGCAACCCAAAAGCCAGAGAATCAGAATGAGGAAGTCAAATCCATCTTTGGAAGGAATAATATATGTAGTAATTTTTCTCAAGGAAGATTATTTGGTCCAACTACTGCTTCCGAAAGTGATAATAAATTAACTTCTGGACAATTTGTGCTTAACTCTCAAAATTCTCTATTTGGAGCTGAAAAGTCGCTATTTGGAAATGTTTTTAATCAAGAACGTTTCCAGAATATTGAGTCTAGTCCTTTCAAATCTGATGGAAAAAATTCAAACAATCAAAAGGATGTGGATGAAGTTAAGGAGAAACCTGTATTACACTTTGATAGTAACATATCATTTGCAGACCTACCTTCAAGCATTGACAAAGCAACATTTGAAAGTAAGTATATTCTTAATAGCTTTTGAAAATAAATTTAATCGTGTTATTTATTATATCTATAATAATATTGGTCCAAATGTAATTTAGAAAAACCCGATTTCCAATGGGAGGGCGCTGGACAACAATTATTTACGACGCCACAAAAGATAGATAAATCCAAAAATGCCAGTGACATCAGTGATGCTGCCGGTGGGGCTCATGAGGATGAAGAGTATGACCCACATTATGAGCCGGTAGTGGCATTGCCCGAAAAAATTGTTGTTACAACCGGAGAAGAGGAAGAAGTAAGTTTAGATTAAAAAATCTATTTGAAAAGTTATTTATAAATACTCATTTAGTTATTTACATATAAGTTACTTCTAACTCAATCTCTGTTGAAAAATGATGATAAATATCAGATTTATTATATGAATACCACAATAATACAGATTATTCAAACACAAAAGATTTATACCTAGTGGATATGTATGTGATACTTATTGAATGGGTCAGCTCGCTCGGAATAGAGGGATTATCCTCTCACAGAAAACCGACGTGAAGTAACAATGCTTGCATTGTTGCGTCTCGTTCGGTCAGTGAGAACGCCAGAAGCCCACCTTCCGTCCTTTCCCCCATATCTCCCTCTCCACCCTTCCCCCTAACCCCAAACACACGCTGGCAACGCACTCGCAACTCCCCCGGTGTTGCTAGTATCTTTGGACGGCGGTGATCAGTTAACACCAGGTCACCAGCATGTTCACTTGCCTCCTATGACATAAAAAAAAATTTTTTTTGGGCATTATGTTCATTTGTCTTATTAACTAAAGAATATCCAGATTCCTATAATATAGTGATTTACATGTGTAGAAAACTCGTTGGCCGCCCCGGCATCGCTTGGGTGTGATTATATTTGTGACAATGCCCACCTTAATAACAGAGCTCTTGAAATAGTCATGTTTATGTTGAATAACTATTAATAATGGATTATAATGCAAGTAGAAACCTGCAAAAAATGAAAGACAGTAGTCATCCACATTTCAAAGTCTTAAGGAGTTGCAGTCTGCAAGTGTGTCTAGTTGCCTGTCTGCAGAAGTTTATTCTGTTATAGTTTAATTTGACAACAATTAAAGCTTATTTAAAATGGACTCTTATAGCTAATTCTTACATTATTTTATAGCAAAAGTTATTTGGTGAACGCTGTAAACTGTATCGCTATGATGATAAGACTCGAGAATGGAAAGAACGTGGTGTAGGAGAAATCAAGATACTTTATCACCCAGAGAGAAACACTTACAGACTGCTTTTACGTAGAGAACAGGTAAACATTTCTATACATGTAATAAAAATGTAAATCTCACGTTTATAGTTCAGTGAAGTTGTGAAGACCATTCCAGGTTAACAGCGTTTTCATTTCGAATAAAAAAAAATCTCATGTGTCTGTTCTTTTTCGATTTTCATGGAAATAATTATTGGAGCTGTCTAGGAATAAGTAATAGAATTATCTTTTAACCATTTTTAAAAAAGGTCTCTCTTTTTGTATGACCACGCATCACTGCTAAAGTACTGGGTTCACAACAAAACTTTAAAACATTTTTGTTTCACTAAAATCGGTCGACTCTATCAAAAGTTATTGTCTTTTTAATGATGGCTCGAGGTAAATACGAGAAAGAAGTGTAGTAATATTGAGTGTATTAATATTATAAATGTTAATTGTTTGGTTGAATACGCTAATCTCAGCAAGTATGTGTCCGATTTGAAAAATTCTCTCAGTATTAGCAAGCTTATTTATCGAGAAAGGCTATAGGCTGTATATAATCACGCCAATGTTAATAGCAGCGGAGCACTAATGAAGAGTGTTTCAAATTGAGGGTTTTTTCCTTTTGAGAGCTTCAACTGCGTGTTAGCGATAGCCCAAAGTAACCATTCCACGTGGACGAAGTCGCGGGCAGAAGCTAGTGTAAACGATGAAACATGAAACCATCTAAATACCAGTTTTGATCTACATGACAGAGAAATTATTTTTTTAGATATAGCAGAATCTCGTAACTGTTAATTCCAATACCAATTCTTGAATCTTAAACCCGTAAGTGAAAAATGAATGATTAGAGAATATTTAAATTATATTTTTTGGCAGGTTCACAAACTTGTTTTGAATATGATGTTATTCAATGATCTCGAGATGCTACCGATGATGAAATCCGACCGAGCGTGGACCTGGGCTGGTATAAACTACTCTGAGAATCCGTCGGGTGAGCAAGAAACTCTTGCAGTCAGATTCAAATCAACAGACCTTGCCAATCGATTCTATGAGCAAGTCGTCGCATCTGTGAGGGTGAGTAATTATACCAACTATAATAAAGAGATATCCATTGAAATCATCATCTTAATAACCGTGTTCAAACTAATTTTGGAATTATCTACTATTCGTTTTTACTTCTGATTTTGCTCATAAATGTAGAGTTTTTCTATTTATTGGGAACAATTTTTTTTTTTTACATTACCGGTAATCTGTATCTTTGTACTTTTCTGTACCCTTCACTTAGTTTGGTAAAGCTGTGAAGGCTCATTAGGCCAATAGCATATAGACATTTAAAAAAAACTTAACCTAATGTGCGAGTTTTTTCTTATATCATAGGAAGCAAACGAATAGGCGGATCATCTGTCGTTATGTGATCACTGCCGTACATAGATACTGGTAACACCAGGTGAAGCGTAAGTGCGTTGCCAGCCTGTTTTTGGGTTAGAGGGAGGTGATAGGGTAGTGAGGAAGGGGAGTGGAAGTGGGTCTCCGGCTTTCTCACTAACTGAACGAACGCAACTATGCAAGCACTGTTACTTCACGTCGGTGAGAAGGTAGTACTACCCCGGGCGAGCCGACCTATTCATGCTGAAACCAGTAGTTACAACAGCTACAGTTACAGCTTCAACGTGACTCTACCACCTACTTCCGAGTGCTCCCTCATTGTTACAGATTTTGGCTGTATAACCATTATGGAATCAATGCTATATACTTTCAGAAACTGCAAGCAGCAACAGCAAAAGCCATAGCTGATGAAAAGAATGCAGGTGAAAAACAATTCGAGAGTGTCGCTCTGCTGAGGTTACCGAAACATTTGGAAGATAGTGCTCGAGCTGACTCCTTAATAGCTACTCAAGTAGAATCTGTGACACAGTCGCCTCCAGATGAGACAGACGGTCAGGCACCTGAATCAGAGACCGTAACCGAACCCTTAGATGATGTGAATGATACTTCAGCAGCCGAGATGTTTAAACAAGTTCAATTTCAATTAGGAATACAAGAACAGGATGAAGATGATTATGAATATGACCAAAACGATTGTGACCCCTATTACTATCAAGGGGTAAGTTTTCGACCAGTAAAATAAATTTATATTAAAAAAATATGTATTCATGTATATTTGTTTACAAAATCCCAGAAGTGATAATGATTTAGTTGATAGCGTGTTCGGATATTGTTTCGATTGACGTAGATTCGGATCGTTGCGACTTAGTGAGTGATTTCTTTGATGGTGGTAGTGTTTTTCTAAAAGTGACGCACACATAGTAAAATATTATCGTAAAGCTGCACTGTCTTAGGTAAAATATGGACATAAGATGGCATATTATCAATATTGGTGGTGAAAAAGAAATAATTACATGTATATACAGATATATTGACGGTGCTAGATCATGTTTGCTAGATAGCCAACTTTTAACGAAGCGGATGCAAACGAACTGGCGGTTCACTTGATTTTAAATGATCACCGCCGTCCATAGACACTAGCAACACCAGAGAGTGGCAAGTATGTTGCCAGCCTGTATTTGGGGGAAGGGGAAGAGTGAGAAGAGAAAGGATGAAAAAGGAACATGGGCCTCCGGCGCTTTCACTGACCGAACGAAACGCAACAATGCAAGGACTATTACTTGGGTAACTATTACCTGGGTGTTTCTGTGGTCCAGGTGATATTACACCGGGCGAGCCGACCCATTCATGCTTAAACCAGTAATAGCTTCAGGGTGCCTCTACCACCTAAACTCTACGTACTCTATAAGCTGACGTATCTACAGTTTTTTAGTTATAATATCATTGGTCGTGATGGACCTGCTAGTGTTTTCCAGCAGTTGCTATTTAGAGTCAGTGCCTCAAGGTTTAGCGTGTTCATGATCTTAGACCAGACTTCATTTAACATGAGACAAGAGTTTGATCAAATTCTAAAACTTATATACTAATAAAAAATGTTTCTGTTTATATTGTAACAGGAAGAGGATGACGATGAATCTGGAGTGTATTACTCTTGTGATGGTGAAGCAGTGATCACGCAAGGCGAGACGGTGACAACATGCGAAAACGCTCATATAATAGTGACATTCGACCACGATATATGTTCGCCCAAGATACTCGTGACGGACTCTCTCACCGGCGAGATTCTTACGGACATGCTTATACACACCGATACTGAATTTCAGGTATGCTCATATAAAAATTATTTTGTTTCAGATGCCGGTTTTTAAATAAAGCTTTTTTAATGTTTTTAGTTTATAGAATCATGAACACGAATTATTAGTTTTTTATAATTGATTTGCAGTTAAATTTTTATTACTGTGACCAGCGAGCTGGATTCATCCTTAGAACGGCCCCTTGGTACTGTAAAAAATCCCGCCCCATTATTATAATTTTGCATAAAACGGTACAACTTGTGCAATTTGCCTGTTATTCGATTCAAATATTTTACATGTTGATGTGAAACATCTATAGGCGAGAGAAAACCTGATTGTTGGAGTGGTGAGACGTGGCGACGCAAAACACGAACTTTGCACTATTACCAAAATACTCAAAAATATTTACAACCCTATTTGTATGATCATTAGATTCAAATTGTTTTGTCGGCTGTTCGTTATATTAGTGTTACGCGGCACGCGCCGGGAACTTAGCGCCCTTTGATAAATGCCGCCAAACACACCGCGCTTAGTTGAATTTTTGTATTGAATAAGAATAAATATTTATGTAATAAAATAAATAAACAGTCATTATTTTATGGAACAAATTTGTAATGCTTTATCTTTACATTATGCCATAGCTGATTCCTGTCGTAATTTGTTTTTTTATGAGTGTATCTTACACAATACAATTTAGACGTGTTCCGTGACGGCTCAATTTTTCAAAATTTAAAGTATGATAAAGAACTGTAATTGCTTGTTTAATAAAAACAGCATTTCTTTTAAATAACTGAAAATTTGTCGCCTTGAGCACTAACCCCAAGTACCCCTAGTGTAAATTAATTGCTAGTGAGAAGTACACGTAGGCCTCGTCAATGTTTTTGGCTGCTTTGAATTAGGGATGTTATGGATGTGATATTTCGGTTACGGATACGGACGCGGTTATAGGAATAAAATTATATCAGTTACGGTTACGGATATGTCATTATTTCGGATTATTCGTTAGTTTCGGATAGTTTCCGTTACGGATATTAGATTGAAGTAAAATATAAACACAATTACTATGCAATAATTTGGTTAGTCTAACTCCAAGTTATCATATGGTATTATAAATAATATTAGGCAAGTAATTAATATATCTACTCAATTTTAAGTCATATCTAAGTACTAAGATAAAAAAATGCGATAAATTTAACAGTAAAAATAAACTTTACACATTGCACATATTAACTTATAACATACGTATAACATATTAAATATGTGTGTATGGTAATAAATACGATGAGAGTTTTTATTTTTAAATATTTCTATGAGGAATGAAATCATTTATAACTACAACAAAATTTAAAGTTGTTTATCATAATAAACTTAATGTTGTTAATCATAGTTCTAATAGTCAAAACTGAGCGTAGGAAGATTATATTTAGCAAAAAGCAATTTTGCAGACATATCACCTGATAGTCGTTTACTTTGTTTCAAAAAATAAATAAAACCATATTTCATAAAATTTATTTGACTGTCTAATTTGTCGGTTACCAAATATATCAATGTTTACTTATGTTATATATAAAAATAGTAAAACCTCACATGTTTTGCAATCGATATATTATGTCGTACAACGATGCTTTGACGATGCAATGATTCGATGTTGACATGGATATTACACATCAAAGATTTTCTAATATCGATCGTCTCTACTACAAGATTCACATGGAGTGCAAGTGCGGTGAAACAAAACCTGTCGAAACATGTTTTATTTGGACTTCACCCGTATTCGAAATTATCCGAAACTTTTGTATCGGTTAAAGTTACGGATATATATTTTTTTCGGATATCCGATAGTTTCGGTTACGGTTACAGAGCTCCATAACATCTCTGCTCTGAATATATCCTTAAGTTTGGTTTTGCATAAAATACAGTAAATAATTTAATACACAACAAGTAAAATATTGTTATGGTAATCTAAAAATGCGTATTATTTATCCTAAAATTGTCTCAATATTATGCAAAAATATAATACGTATTTATACCTAAATATGTCTTTAGAGCATCTGTATGTTAAGATCGTTTAAAAAAAATGGCGAGGATTGTAGTGCTCCTAAGAGTTGACTTGATACACTTTGTTTGCATCAGGAATTATCGTATTGTGGGTCCGTAGTTCACCTTGTATACATTGTCTCGTACTCAGTTGAGAATGCCTACTTGATTATGATGAAAAGTCTTCCATGTTTTAACCCCCGTTTAAGTAACGATGTGTAAAGAGAATTACATTTCTAATTAATTTCATTTTTTACAGATGTCTGGCGACAAATGCATGTGGTCCGGCAGAGACTTCACTAGCAATGATCCCGTAGATAAAACTGTCACGGTAAACTTCTACGACAACGAGACCGCGATGCGTTTTTACGACAGTTGTGAGGTAATTTCAAAAATTAGTTGATATATATACCATCTCCCTAAATCTATATCTATTAGATATATAATATATATCATCATTTTTAGAAATGTATGTCTGTCTATCTGTATGAACACAAATTACCGCTAAGGTACTCCGTTCACGATAAAACCTCAACAAAATGGTAAAGCATGTCATCGAGTGACGTTTTCTTGGTTTCATTAAAATCCGTCACTGGAACAAAAGTTATTGTAATTTGAATGACGACGCGACTTAAGTACGAGAGAAAAGTAGATAAGTAAATGGACTTAATGCATTCAGATGATTTAATTAGTTACTGTTTTTCACATTAAGTTCCACGCGGATGGAGTTGCGGGCACAGATACTATAAAATAAATATCGGTTTACAGGCATCATAAGCTTCAGTGAAAATATTTGTTTAATTAATAAAAATTAAAAAAAAAAACATTACTATGCTTTTTATGCAATTAGTACAACACAATGACATCATCCGAGCGGGGTGCTTAACTACTGCGAGTTGTCTATATCGAAAAAGGTTATATATATAAAAAATCTGAAGATAGTTTATAATATTCTTTTGTAGTAATTAGTATATTTTCAATCTTTTTCAGACCAGTAAAGCTGCTACATATTCGTCAACAGATCCTGAATCTTAAAATATATGCGTTTTAAGTTAAAGGTATGATCATTTTGAATTTAGTATTGATTTTTATTTGTGATTTATAAGACTTTACGATTAATGAATATGTGAATTGATTTGATTATATGTTTTTTATTGGAATTCTTGCTTGTCACCCTTTATCAGGCTGTAAGACTTGTAAATTTCAATATATGATGGAGTTTAATATTATTTATTAGAATATATGTTATTTTAACTATAAAGATAATGTAATAACCTGGTATAGCATAAATAGAGCGCATATTTCTAATATAGATGAGTCAAACAAATATGCTTTAATGCTATAATTAACTTTTCATTTATTAAGTATATATATTTGACTCTCGAGGTTAGAAATATGCACTTACGATTATTCATTGTTTGTGGTGATTATATATTTAAATGTCTATTTGATAGCAAAGAGATCCAACCAATGTTTGTTAATATATTAATTGCAAAATAAACTTTGTGTAACAAAGTTATAAAGTAAATTTTAAAGTTGCGATACATGTTCCTAATTGGTTAGGTCTTTTTGTAGATTTTTAAGAAAGACAGAAAGTTGTCATTCGTAGCTTTATTTCTGTCTTAATAGGACTCTTATTAAATTAGGTTAATGTAGTATATGAACTTGCGAAAATTTGCTTCACCCAATGTCCAACTTACTAAGATCTTATTTCCAAAATTTGTGGTAGACTGCTTGTATGATAAAAAAATTAATTAAATGAATATGTGCAAAAATTTGCTTCAATTATGTCCAACTTACTAAAGATCTTATTTTTAAAATTTGTAATAGATTGCTTTTACGACAAAAAAAAATTAAATGAATATGTAAAATTTCTATGTAAAATGACATTATATGTAGGATTTTTGAAGTATCGTATTGTCTTGATTATAAGATTTTGCCGGTGACTTATATAATTTTTTCAGTATATAAGAATATAATAAAAAAATGATTATCCTTGTCGTATTATTAAATGTAAACTCTACACAGAAACTTAAATGTCCTTTTCTAATCACGTAATTTGATGTTTGTAAAGAATAAGAAGAATAAATGTAATTAAAATATGTGTAAATTAATTACTGCTTTTTTTTTACTTTAATTAACAGTTTATGTTGTTTCCACGAAAATTTATTATAATAGACGTCGTAGTAATTTACATAAATAATGAACAACACAAATTCGTACCATGTTCAATAGTTTGATTTTTTAAGCTACCCTCATACCTGCGTGATTTAACCACAGAGTACCTTATATAAAGATTTAACTTCGATTTATTGTCGTGCTGAAGTTAACGTCAAAAAGTTATCCCAACAAGACGTTTCCAGAGAGTTCATTGTGGGATTTTATATTTTATTCATAATTTTGTGTTATTTATTTTGTAAACTTGGTGTGTTTTACATAATATAGTTAGTTTATTGTGCATAAGTGAAGAGAATTGAAAATAATACCACGGAGCATGAAATTCTGAAATGCCACAAAAACTCCCTAAAGGGTTCTAAAAAGGGAAGTCGCCAACTTTTATGATATTGTAATAATTACACGACGCTTGTAATATTATTAACTACACGACAATGACAGTAATAATCTGAAAGAATTATTGCCAAAAAAAAGACGTTTCCACACCGACGTCATTCCAATAAAATAAATGATAGTTTCCTTCCACATCTGCGTTTATTGCGTACCGTAGATAAAACTTCGTGACGATACATGTAGATATAGGAAAGCATAACAATATGCACGGTTGAATGAAGCGCAAATATTATTAAGCATAAAACTAAAAATGAAGCTTTGATTAATAATCTGTGCAGCGATGTAGAGATAAAGAGGTAGGCTCTTTCGATTCAAAACTATACAGTATAGGTCATAGAATACAAAACCTGATCCTAAGAACAGAAGCTTCTCTGTGCTGAGCCCGAATGTCTGGTCTTTTAGAGAATACGGTGTACATTATACTGCTTTTACGATAATGGTAGTATACATTCAAATAAATTCGGCTGAGTGCCTTAAGCGCTCGCCTTAGTAGTTCGGTGAAGCTGTTAAGACCTTGCTAGGCCAATAACGTAGTCAGTTCGAAAAAAAAATACATTCAAATAGATTTATTATCTATTAATGAGCGATTAGTATAGGTCTTTCTGGATTCTTAATTATTATAGTACTTAGAAAAGTTTTATTGTCGAGAAAGAGTACGAGGTAAAACGAATTTCAGAGTTTTCCGTTCGTTAGTTTTTATTGTATCATACACACGTATGTAAAACAGTGTAAGGTAATTATTGGAACTATCGAAATTTCACCAATAATACCATACATTACTTTTTAAAGTTTCAACGTAATTGAGATTCTTTTATAATAAAGTACAACACTATAAGCATAGTATTGTAGCGTGCTGGCCATAAATATTGTCTCTGGCCTTTTTGAAAAAACAGCGACATATTCTATGTCAGAGATATATACAAATTTTTCCTTGACAAAAGAAGTGGATATTAAAAGTTTCGGTTGCAAAGTCAGTGTTTGATTTTATCATAATATTACATTGAACACGCCCCAAAAGTATATATAATTCTATCTGATTCCATACTTTATGATGTGAAACGTCTATAGGCGCGGGTAAACCTGGCTGTCGGCGTGGCGACGACGTAACGGCGTCACGTGCAAGCAACTGTGCGTAATCTCTTGCCGTACTGAGCTCGCATACATATAGTGTAATTTGAGATTTGAATTTGCGAACAATTACGATGTTTCACATCTGCTAGGTGTCCCGTGACGCCTCATTTTTTTGTTATTAGAACAGGACAACGTCCGCCGGGCTCGCTAGTATACATATGAAAAATACAGATATTCAACTCAGAAAAACTGCAGGATTTTGGAAATAATAACAAATTTATTACTCATGAATACAACTAGTCTTTGCAACGATTTTTTTTACATGTCATTTTCAATTAATCAATATTAAAACAAAAGGTACTTCTGACCATAAATAATAATTAAAAAAGATATTAGATATTCAACCTCATCTCATGTCTTACTGCCGATACTCTGTTGTCATTATACAAAAAATCACTTCATAGATTAAACGATGCTTACAGTTCGGCCGTCCTTAGTATAGTGAGTCCTCTCACGTTAATAAAAAGAACTCATAATTTTTACAACTATAATTGTTTCCTATTTGTCTAAACCGTTATTTAAATAGTCTGAATACATTTCAAATCATGTCAGGTCAATAATCAGATTGCACATAGCATATCTACTTAGTGTATAATTACATTATCTTGCTCAGTCTGCTATGATCTACGAACATCTATGCTTTAGCGCTGGTCTCTCAAAGTCCTCTTCAAACTTCCATGAACAGTGTTTGCAATGATCTACGACCATCTGCTTCTCAGCACTGACTGCTCGTAATCTAAGGTCAAATCAAGATCACAATTTTAATTAAATCAGATCAATCAAATCAAATCAAATTAATTAAAATTATATCATATCAAATCAAATCAAATCACATCAATATCTGTTAGGGAATAAATAATATTAAACACATTTATAGGATAATGTATAAGGTCAATAATTTCTAATATTCAGATTATTTCTTTTCTGTTCTAAAATCGCTCTAAAATTTACTAACCTTTCTTGATCGCTTTTTGAATCATTACCCCTTCTACTGCTATTACTATTTTCACACGCAATAGAGTTAAAAACGAGCCAGAGATGTGTTTTATCAATGCAATGATATTTTCAAATTCTAATTACCTTTGCAAATTAAAGGAGTATCTTCAATTAAAAATCTATTATTATCTATTATAAAATCTTTACAATCCGGTACGGACCATTAAACTTTGGAATCAATTTCTTTGACTTACCAACGTATTCCTTATCATAAATAGTTCGTTGTACCCGAACCTAATCTCCTACATTGTATTTTATACCTGGTTTCCTATGCTGATCAAATTTTTTTAAAATCCTACGCTGATCATTTTCTATGGGGTCCTTAATTTGTTTCCTTAATCTCTTCATATCTTCACCAGTTATTTGACCCGCTCATCAACCAAGACATCATTTAATATATTTTCAGAGGCGTTAACTAGCCTACATCCAAGAGCAACTCAGAAGGATTCTTACCAGCAGTTTTTTTTAACGGTAGTATTTAACCCTAACTGTAGGTCGCCTATATATTCATTTCTTAGATTGTCACTTTTCCATAATATTTTGCACCTAGAGCATTCAAAATCGTGCGGTTGAACCTCTCAACTTGTCCGTTTGCTCTAGGAGTTGCTACAGTATTGAGTAAATGCTTATATTCAGAGTATTAATAAAGGATTTAAACTTTGCACTAGTATAACAAGTTCTGAGATCAGTAATAAGATGGAAGGGTGTATCAAAGAAACTAAAATGTTCCTTGAGGACCCTGATTGCCGTAGTACTTTCGGTGTCTCTTACCGGTTTAATATTAGTAAATTTCGTAAAATGTCGATGACAACTAATATATACGTATTGCTCTTCCTAGACCGAAAAATGGACATAAATGGTTCGCATGCAACATGTGAAAAGGCACCTCAAATTTTGGGATAAGATGCATTATCCCTTCTTTACGACCCCCGGGGGTCTTATTATGAGCACAGTTTACGCGTGCTGATAAATCCTTTTTTTTGTAAAACGACGCATTTTTGGAAACCACAACACGTTCTGTATACAACTTAGGGTTTTGTCGAAATCGAAATGTCCTGCGTCATCATGGTTCTTTTTTGAAACCTGCCATCTTACTGCTCTTGGTACTACCTATCGCACTCCATTATCTGTAATCTTATAAACGTACTCGCCCTCAAGTTGATAGTTTTTTTTATATATATCTGCTACTCGTTTTGTTTGTGGATCACGCAAAATTTCCTTAATTCATTTTACTTCATCATTTCCCTGCACTGTACAAATCTAGCCTATATTCCCGCAACACCTACTTTGGAAACATTGGTGTGAAGTTCAGCCTCCAGAATAACGTCGTATAGCGCCAGAACTGGTCGTTCTACAAATTTTTTCTTAAATATCTCAAAAGTATTCCTACAATTGTCATCCCATTTCCAAAGTAAATTTGACTTCAATAATTGCACATGCGCAGTCAGGTGTAACAAATAAGGAATGTCCGACTAACCTATCTAGTTGATCGGCGATCAATGGTAAAGGGTAGTTTTTTTTGTTTACTATTAAGAGCTCTGTAATCTATATATAAACTTTTCTCGCTAGACACATACAACTTTAACTATTTATAGGTAGTAAATTAAACTCGTAGTTAGGTTTACCCCGTCACGATCCATTACCATAAAATAAACCAGTATATGAACAGGTAAACATCACTTTGGATCTAACGTAATATTTGAATTTAGTGTAAGACAATATATTATTATTTTCTTGGTATATTTCACGCAAAATTCAGACTTTCGCTTGTTTTGGTCATAAGAT
>JACEII010000013.1:704255-723513 GCA_014332785.1 Antheraea mylitta | reverse complement strand
ATTTTTTTTACATGTCATTTTCAATTAATCAATATTAAAACAAAAGGCACTTCTGACCATAAATAATAATTAAAAAAGATATTAGATATTCAACCTCATATCATGTCTTACTGCCGATACTCTGTTGTCATTATACAAAAAATCACTTCATAGATTAAACGATGCTTATACATATGAACAATGATATTAGTATATTTCTAATATCATTGCATACAAATATATTATAATATGTCAGCTATTTTACACTCCTTGATACTCTCAATGCGTTTTCAACAATGATATTGTAACTAAAAAGCTGTAATATTAGTTTTCAACGGTAAAACATGTATACCGGTGTATTTATATATTATAGAAAAGACATGATATTACAAATAATATCATTGTAGAAAGGCTTATATCAGATCTACTCTATGCTTATATTTTAGCAGATAACTAAACGTCATTGAAATTCAATTTATTTTAAAGTGACATAAGTCTGAAGCTATGAGAGAATTTTTGGATCTCTGCATCACTACTGTAACTTGTTTTGTTGTCCTCAGTGCTAAAGTTGATGAGAATAAAAATGATAATGAAATACATGTGAGAGCTGTACTTCTAAACTGCGTTCCAGATGTTAGTAATATCACAGATATATGGTGGTGGTGGTGGACAGTCATTATTTTCATTACATCATTCCTTAATCGAAAACAGAGATTAATAAAAATATCTGGGTGACAAAGTCATGCTCCGGATTTTTAGAAAAAAAAAAAATGAATCTTGATCTTCGGAAGTTTGTGATAACCCGTCACAGTAACACTCTTCTAGTTTTCGCGTTTTGTGGTCAGCTATTATACAGCTGGCATAATAACAATCACTGATGAGGGATTGTAGGTTTCTCGGTGGCTATCGTTACTTTTTTCACGAATCCAACTAGATTAGGGGATGTTCTAAATTGCGTAACGGGATGCCGATTGTGACTGAAAACTGTATGCAGGACCATATCTGTTTCCAAACGCTGGAACTGCTGACATGTGCCAACTTCCACTTTGATCAACACCTTCATCTGTGGCAAAATAAATTTTCATAAAGCAATTTACTGTAGTTAAATCTGTTTCCATTCAAATTTTGCACACTTATAAGCTTCAGTTGTAGTCCGGTGAAGCTGTTAAGACCTTGCTAGGTCAATAGCGTAGTCAGTTCGAGAAAAAAAAGCTTCAGTAAACATATCACCTTGGTTTAAAATAATGCGCTCATCTAGACTACTTGTTAAACCGTTCTATAGTTCGCCATTAAAGCTGGCACACCAAAGCGTCTCATGTAGAAGGTTTTTGTAATGAATGTCCCTGAATGAAATGAAATTAAATGAAAATCCCTACCGCTCATCAGGACATAGGACACCCATAAGTAGGCGGTAGTAACCGTCATGGTACCACCGTATTTTTATAGTACTTATTTAATATTGGTATTTTGGATTTTTAGGAAGGACAAAATACGTTGCCCGATCATGAAATGACGAGGTTCGAGCACGAAGAACTTTTTAAACACAGTGTACTACGGGATTGTACTAAGAAATTGGGTATTTCTGTAAAATTAACGAGTGACGCCAATGTTAGATTTGCATATAGATGCACTCCAGTTTTTATTTTTATATTTATTATTTCTCATTTCAAAACATCGGTAGCATCCCAAAGAATCTTAATCCCCTTAAAGTTAAATTTTCAAATGGTGATTTCGGTCATTGCGTAGATCGTCATTCTTTTAGACTGGATCGAAGCTTTCGGTGAAGAAAATCTTCGTGATAAAATCATAACCTGGTGGTATCGCTTTTTCTAAGACCGCCTGACTAAGTACCGGCCTTACATTGGAAATCCGTCACGAAGCAGCTGTTGCTGTATTCCGGTAGTTAAGATCCAGAGCTTCTAGGTTTAGCGTATTTTGCTATAAAAACGTTTGCTATAAAAGAGTGTTTAGGAAACAAAAATACATATTAAAACTCTTGTACAAAATTTAATTCTTCGTGCGTGCATAGTGCGTATGTAGTCCGTTAGGTAAGTTATAAGAATTCTGTTAAGTAGTTTTGGATATTGATTTATTACTACTTTGTGCCTGCAAATGTTTTTCTAGCAAATGGTTTGGTGGTTTTATTGAAATGGGTAATTACATCAAGTATATGTGGTACTCTGAGAAGGGTGTAAAACAGTAGCGGATTTACCAGTATGCTGGAGTTTAGAGCGGCATATTTTAGAGGCGGTAAAGTTTGGGGTTACATTTTGTCATGTCTTACAGAAATTGGTAAGTTTTACATTAATACTTCTAGAAAGTGACCCATCGACACCATAGTGCACAATCATAGTAATTACGGGAAAAGAGTAGTTTTTTTTCTCGAACTGTCTACGCTATTGACCTAGCAAGGTCTTAACAGCATCACCGGATTACATGAAAAAAATAGTGTAATTATGTAGGTACAGCAGAAAAAAATACGTTGCCATTTCACTGGCAAAAAAAATGTAATTAATATGATTATGAACTAGGATATCAATTTACAGAGGTCCTTAGGGGTGGCAAAATTTGAATAACCTACAGGCGGCAGACTTGTAAACCTGCCACTGGTATAAAAGTATCGATAGAATTAGTTCTCAGCCTTTAACAGTTTAGAACGGACAAGCAACAAAGGCTATATATATATACTATAATTTTCATTGCCTAAGTTTGTTCGAAGTCAGCTATACAGTGTTCTTCGGTTGCTTATAAGAGTTTATTTTGTGCATTGTAAAATAAAAACAGCGAGTTATTCTCAGTACCTAATAATTACTCTGTTTTTGCGTCAAATTAACAAAATATCCACTGATGAATATAATATTGTTTCATTAGTATTATCCTAAATAACAAGATTTGATAAAACAGGATGATTCAGACGATGTTTACATTCCGATCGATCACGTGTTACATGGACCTAAACGGAAACGTATACGGCTCCTTAATCCTTACGTATTGAGACTTCGTTGGGAACCTCCCCTTCAAGCTTATAAGTTGCGGAAAATCGATGTACGTATTTTTTCCGGTCGTTGATTCTATTATTTGATGTCTTGTTCATGTAGTACGATAATTAATCGCAATGTCGCTCGATTATAAAAAACGGGTGTTAAAAATGGTAGAATCGGTGCCATAAAAGTGGTATGTATAACAGATAACGTTATAAGGAATGGGGAAGTTTTGACAGAAGTTGTTTATAGAATTTGTTTGCTTCTCATACGAATGTATATACTTAGAGTCCAAAAATAGTTGTAGATTGTACTTATATGTATTTATAAGAGCATATAGCAATTGTTTTCCACAGAAGCTACAGTACCAATAATACATTTTAAGCAACAATAACAACAGTAAATATATTCTCTACTTTTACCTTAGCTGTTTAAATAAAATAACTTACGACAAATTGCTTTCTGATTCTCTTCAAATGACTCACAATTTAGTATACTCATTTATTAATTTCGTTAACTTGAAAATTATTCAGCCTATTGTTCGCTATTCAATATGACTTTAATTACAGACCATCAATGGAGTATTAATGAGCTCTGAAAATGCCGAAAACAAAGATGAATGGAAATTGGTACCTTATACGATTCATCAAATTGTATTATGCATTCTATAAGCAAACTTTTAAAATCCCGTATATTCTAGAATCGATTTCGCCGCGAACTACAGGATAGTTATTGGTTTAAAGACAAAGAGAAGGATCCAGTATTGGAGGTTAACAATAAATTGGACGGAATTGACAAAAACTTAATAAGATCAAATGATAAGGATCAAATAATACGAGGTAAATATTCTAATGCTTAAATTGACCTAAATATCACTGCGGTAATGGTTATTAGGTATTAATTTATATTTTAAGAATTTACTTCTTAATCTTATTTGACTATGTATCAATATTGGTTTTAGTTATTAATACACACTGATATTGTTAAAATTAGAAAATTAAAATAACCTGTTCAAGCCTATAAGTACTCCATAAACAAAACTTCCTCAAATTCTACGAGAAATTTCATTTCTAATAATGTGTTGTATTTCGTTCTCAACAATGATAAATTATTAAAATAGACATTGGGTAATATTTCGTATTAGTAAAGTAAGAGTATTAAAGAAGTAGTAGTAGTCATTATGCTTGTAGAGTTTTAAACATTAAACTATCTTGGAGAAGCACCAAAACGTCTTTGCTATTTTGTAGTAAATAAACAATTTTCCAATATCACCGAAATAAATAAACGCCTTGAAGATAATATTATGATTGACCAAGATATTAAAGTTGATGAAAATCAACCGAGATTTACGACAGACGTATATTACCAAGAAGTAATACGGAACAGAGAAATTCCTGACAACTTTGTAGATGCAGCTCGCGTAACAAAAGACAGTAGCTACGAACGGTCATTATATAAAGACGATAACCAAAAATATATAGCATCTCCTAAATATGGCCAACTTATGAACTTTAACAGAAAGAATCTAGAAAAAAAAGTAAATCGTTCATATAAAAAAAAAACCGATTTTACATTCAACGATCATAACCCAGATAATGAAGGATCTATGCCAGATGCTATAAATAAAAGTGCATCGGAACGAAGTACAGAAACGTTTTATGAAGATAAACAGATAAATGGAAACCAGAACGATTTTATAAACTCGTCTACTTCTGATGAAAAAAGTTATATATTATATGAAATAGGTGATCCACAATTAATGCAAACCGTTCGGGTTCAGATGTATGAAAAATTAATTAGCCCAGACGGAAACATTGTTTGGAATGATGTGATCAAAGGACAAAAAGCAAGGTGATTCTTCCTGTTTATTCTGATATTTCACCCAACACAGGATAAAAATGTTTTTTTATTTTAATATTTATAATTAATACTTATCAATCAGCTTAGAAGAGAGCTGCAGTTTATTTATTTATTTAAAAAAATTTGAGTGCCAAAGAAGTATAAATAAAATAAAGCCTATTATAACGCCTTTTTCCAAACCTTCGTAATACGCAGGTGCACATATCCATATGCTTAATATACGTATAAAACACACGTACAGATTTGCAACAGACCAAGTAATATAATAGTTAGTGCTTTACACAGTGAGAAGACCGTAAATATAATAGGTAGTCCGGTGAAGCTGTTAAGGCCTTGCTTAGTCAAAAAGGAAGTCAGATCGAAAAAAAAAGCCGCACATGTAAGAATCACTGTATAATGTATGGTGTGATATTCTTTTGCACATTAAATCCTATATATGTGTATTTTTGTCTCATTTTAATGTCGCTTTTTTGTTTCATCGAGTTCAAATCACAACGGGGCCGAAAGAGTTTCTATTTCAATAACAATGTTATGTTCAGTGTCCTATGAATGGATTAAATAAAATTGATTAAACACCTATTCGATTCAATTCATTTTTATACTTTAGAAGCATAAAGACTAAATAGGAAATGTAAATAATTGTCATTATTTTTTGACAGTGTTAGTTCTATATCCCCAAACTGGAGTAACGATGATATGAATATAGGATATCAACCTGCAGAATGGGTGTCACGAGAAGAGTTCCTCTTACCTATGATGAATCTTTGTCTTCTAGCGTCTACGAGAAATTCCGACTCCGAGGAACCTAATAATAGCGCTACTTCTCCAGACTGTCAGTGTTTTTGTAAAGTCTACTTTTGTGTAGAGGTTTTACATAATTTTATCACTTATTGAGTTCATTAAATATTTAGGTGAAGAGTACATTGTGGTACCTTTTGACGACATAGTTGGCTTAAAAGAAATTAATAATCCTGATAAACGAGATAGTAATTCATTCGACTTTTTGACCAGTATGTCAAATTGGAAATTGCAACAGGTAATTTCTTCATATAATGAATGCATTAACTGGATTTGATTTTGAAATTTATCTATTTGAGTTTGAACATACAAATATAGGTATATCGGTATAAGGTCATTGAGTTATTCAGCTTTTGTTTTTAACTCCTTCGTTTATGCAATGTTCATAATTGAAATATAAACTATATAACTTAACATAACTTAAAGTAACCTTATCTACAATCACTAACGCAAATAGAAAACGGAAAAATGTATGGAGATGACATATCTGAACGCTATATATATAAAATCACGTTATATAGCGTTCATATATGTCATCTCCATACATTTTTCCGTTTTCTATTTGTGTTAGTGATTGTAGATAAGCAACTTCGCTAAGCCCCCAGATTCGTTACTTTATGCGTTCAACTCTACAAGCGTCGCTATTCTCAAAATTTTTTTTAATGCATCATCACTTTTTACGCCTATAATATAAAAATGAATCGCTGAATGTCATGCTAAGCGCAGATCTCGAGAACAGCTAAACCGATTTCGCTAATTCTTTTTTTGTTGTGTTTGATATTGTCAGAAGAAGGTTCTTATGCATAAAAACGCATATTTTAATATAATTTAGGTAGAACGGAATTCGTGGGCACTGCCAGTTTTGTAATACAATCTTGTATTTGCATTCATGGCAATAAATACGCTCTATTAAAGATTTCACCTGTCGTATAGTAGAAATTATTACAATGTGTCTTGTGAAGAGTTACTTGTGTATTGTCTTACAATTTTGTTAGGAGTTTATATGAGATCTCAGGATTCATATTCCGTGTTGTACATAGTTCAGTTATGTATAATGATCAAACTATATTACATTACAAATTGCAACCAGTAATATATAGAGTATTACACAATATAACATTAAACAACGCAAAATTAGGAATAAAATAAAAACCCATACACATGACAATCTAAAGATCCGCCAAAAATTCATGTTCGTAAATTTAGACTCAATGGCAGGACGATGGCCGCGTATCGGGTTCGCTATTTTTTTTGAACTGACTACGTTATTGACCTAGCAAGGTCTTAACAGCTTCAGCGGACTACAGTAATAAAACCGGGTTCAATAATATAATATAAACTTAGTGTAATTACAATCCAAGAATTTTCAAATACAAATCAATATTTCTGAAGATTACTTCTTACAAATACATGCCCAAATTTTACCTCCGTATGAAATTGTATTGACTTGTTAAATTGTTTACTAACACATTCATCATCAACCAAATATCACAGGGTCATCATCGTATTGAAATACGTACGACCAGAGCTCTTTTTAGTAACAAAGATATGAACCTTGGTTTATTATTACAAGGACATAAGGAATATTTAACACTGCCATATAAGCGAGCACATCGTGCCCAAATTGATATTGAAACTAGAGCAGATGATAACCAGCTGGTTTACGTTGGGTGAGTTATTATCTGTTTATAGTGGTTTCATAACTAAATATACCTGGTTTATAACCCAAATTTCCAGTCCCAAAGAGTAATTTCTCGTAGTTCCTAAATAAAATAGGAAAAGCTTTGTCTATTTTTTTTAAATTTCGTCCTTTACTAATAGAAAGAAGAAAGAAAAAAATGTGGGCATAATCACCACGCCAACCCACGAAGTATTGGTGATTTCAAACTCTGAGAATACCACAGTACTATAATTTCTCACATACAGTCCTACAAGAACCCTCAAAGTTAAGGTTTCTGCACGATATTTTTCTTAACCGTCAGCGGCGTCAGCCTATAGAGTTACTGATTAAAATTAGTAAATATACGCGAATTCCGAAAAATTCCGAAAAACCTACGAACACCGGAATGTTATTCCACAGGTCCAAACACTAGACCATTATTCAAGAGTAATGAAATTACTTTGTTTTGGGATTCGATTACAGTCCATATTTATGACGAAAATATACGACGATTATTATATACTTAATAACCACTATATACTATTTTCATACTTCATTAATAAATATTTGCACGTAATTGTTCTATAAAATTATTATTAATACTTGTTGTTACTCATGATTGGTGACTTCCTATCGTATGTTCTCATTACCTACTTTACTTGACATGCATTATTAATCATGCTTTCCTTATTTTATTTCTTTTAGATACAAGCTCTATTTGATCGATACATTATTTTATTTTATTTATTATTATTTTATATATCTGATACTAGCAATTCGTAAAGTTCCCCTGGAAAGTCTGGAACTAGTATCCTAGGAATAAATTACATTTTTCATTTAATATTTAAACTATTTGGATGTTAAATAATTTGACTGCAACATTTTTGAAGGGAAAGACTTATTTAGGCAAGTGGAATAGTGAATGAAAGTAAACCGTCACGATCAGTTTGGTGACCCTTTTTTTTAACGTGGGGAAATCCCTTATGGATACCCACCCTCCCGGGGGAGAGGGTGGGTTATGTCCGGCTCGCACGGACTAAAACCCCACGGTGTACCGTCAGACCGTAATTGTTGGGGCGGCAAGGGATCGTACTTGCTACTCAACCTTGTAGAGCCGCCCCAACGGTCCGCCCGGCGGAAGGTGGCCGCCGGGCTCCCAACTATAGAGAGGCAGACTGGGTACACACCAGCTGCCTCCCCTCGTCCGCCGGACCTGTGCAATGAGGAAACGAGCCCCCCGGCCCATCCCCTTAGGTCCGGCTACGTGGCAGGAGGAGTTGGGCAAAGCGCCGCCTTCTCTTGCCGATCCTCTTTTGATGACCCTGTGTTGAATCGACTCGATACCGCTTGTCATCAAACTCGTTTACAATCTGATTAGAAGTGCATTGTTTCAATAATAAATTTTATATTATTACGTATTGTAACAATTAAATTTATTTATAAAAGATTAGAAATTATTGACATATACGCACTTGTAAATTAAGTAAATGAAGTCGTGGTGGCCTAGCGGTTTGACCGGTGGAATATTATTTCGATGTCCGTAGGTTCGAACCCCGGCATGAACCAACGAATTTTTCGGAATTCGCGTACATTTACTAATTTAAATTGGTAACACTATCGGCTGATGGTGAAGGAAAACATCGTAAGAAAACCTGAACCTAAGAAATGTTCTTGTAGTACTAATGTATGTGAGAAAAATATAGAACTGTGGATTTCTCAGAGTTTGAAATCGCCAATACGTCGTGGGCTGGCGTGGTGATTACGCCCATAGCTTCCTTTGGGAAGAGGCCTATGGCCCTGCAGTGGGTCTCTTACAGGCTGATGATGATGAAGATAAAATTAAGTCTTACATGTAAAATTAATAAAATAGCTTTGTTTTAGACAATTTGGACGTATAAACACGGCGGTTTCCGATTGTACTCGAAGATCTCGTGCAACATTGATACTACAAGTTACTAACACGGGATTGGCTGCATCGAGATTTAAGTAAATATAAGTTTTGTCATGCAACATGAAATATTCTTATCCTCAAATGAGTTAAAGAGCTTTTATTGATAATATATTGCTAGAAAAGATGTATTAAAGAATAACTGCAAATTTATTTTCTTTCATAACCTATTATAAGTTTAGAAAACGAGAAAATATACAAGCTACTTTTTAACTCTAAGAGAGAGATCAGTTCTTTATTCTCATTTTTAAAGGTCACCATCGTCATGCTTAAGTAGGATCCGTCAAACATACTTTCATCTTCCATTGTGGTCTATCTATCCATAACTTTTATCACTAATTGTCAAAAGCAAACCTGCGATGAGCTTTAAATATGATCTTAATTTTGTCAGAACAATTATACGCGACTGTGGTCCAATTCTGTCTGAATTATTCAACTCTCAAAAAATATCAGAAACTGCTACGACTCCGCTGACAATTCCACCCAAACACACACGACGTTTCGAGCTTGAGTTTCCTACTGAAATACCTCCTGACGTAGCACATTGTTCTGGTAATTTATATTTTTAATAACTTTTACAATCAATATAGATCTTAATGTGAACTGCGAAAAGAATATTACTTTTGTCCAAAAATCAAATATTGAAATATCAATTCTTGAGGCCAGATACTTTTCACGCATTGCATTCGAGAACCAAAAATTAATTATTACACATATTAATTACTATCATTATGTACAGTATTTTCTAAATAAACAAATATACAACGGTTAATCACGGTTTAGATCACAAAATGTTGTAATTATTGTGATAATATGAACAAGGCTCAAGAACCACAGCGCAACCAAATCTGGATAAGCATGTGCTAAATCCAGATGAGGTACAGAGCTCTCTACACATAAGGTTTTGAAGTACATAAAACTATAACTTAATAGGCACTGAGCTTTAACAGTGTGAAACGAGCACTACTAACCAGATTGGCAGAAGTGATAAAGGTCGCCTTAAGCCTACATCCTCCTCGAAAAAGGATTATAATAAAACGTGTTAATAAAATTATCTTAATTTTTTAAATGAAAATATTTTAATCATAATATTATACAATTTACATACCAGGCTACACCGAGTAGTAAACAGTGTGTATTTTACAGAATAAAATATTGTAAAATGTGTTCTACCTATATATAATACAAATGATTGTAAATATTTTTAACAGTTGCATTACTAAATGATGATAATGTGCCGGTGGCTCTAAGAGATGTGACGATTAAAAAAGGCGATCGCTGTTTTTGTGTATGGCACTGTGATTGCGTGTGTCTGAGTAAGTTCTTTGGTTTTTATTAATGTTATAAGTGAATTCGTCAGTTTAAGCACACGGAATGAGAGAACGAAAAACATAAAATTAAATATGGATGAAAGAAATGATATTGCACTCTGACCGTTTTTCTACGTCAATCGAGCGCAAACTTTAAGTTACGGAAAACATAGTGACTCGTGGGGAACCCAAGCATGGTCGTAAGTATTGTTTTAATACCCGCCTGTGCTTGATAGACAATTTTTCGATCGTTAGATTTTTCTATCTGGGGTCATATCACCACGTCAGTTATATAGTTGATGGGAAAAGCTGAAATGTATCGATATAGCATTAAAAAAATAACTGTTGTGAATACATTAAGGGATCAATAAGTTTTTAAGTAAACGATACTGGTTTTGAAGACCAAATGACATACTTTGTTGAAAATGTGTTACAAATTCTCAAACATTTTTCTTTGAGTTATAATTTTTTTAATAAGATTTGAAAATATTTTTGTAATCATTTTTATGAGAATCAGATTTAGGAATAAATATTTTCGTATCAGAAAAGTTAAGATTTTTTATTTTGTTACACTGATTCAGAAACATCTTCGCAATTTTTATTGTTTTCACTATTATACATTTTATAAGAATCGTTACGCGAATTGAAATCACAATGAAATGTTCTTCTATAAATTGTAGAAAATGCATTTGTTGTCTCTCTACTAATGAGAATACTATACTATGAGAATCTAAACATTTTTTCCTTTATCAAAAACGGAAATTTCAGGGCTTTTTTCATTGAGAATTTATGAATCCCCTTCCATAAAATAATGCTTTAAATCCGTCCTTTGTATTGAAATAACGTGTGATGAAATAATAGACAGAACTATGATTAAATTTATTGTTAGTATCAAAATATCAATCTCCTTAAGATTTACTAATAAAGAGCACACCGCTTAAATCAGTCGCAGATTAAATGTAAAGTCGTGCAATGTACCTAATTCTTTCGAAATTAATCCAATAAAATGGTTAGATATAAGGCTAATTTTATTTGCTACCTTATTCATTCAAGCGGTTCTACCAGGCACATGACCTAAATAACTAAACATCGAAATGCATCTCTAACAGGTGAAGACCCTAAACTCATCTGCCAGGAGATGCCAGAGTCTAGACAAATTGCCGCAGGACTAACAATGCGCGATCGGCCTATAGCTCGAAGAGTGCGCTCTTTACGTTATGACGACTGTTACTCTGTGAATATATTTGTCGCAATCTTCGGCATGCTCCTCACATTGTTATTATTAGGTAAGCTGACGTTAATTCCCGGCATATTGTGTCTGTACGGCTACGGCTACGGCTACGGCTAGCTAGGAAACTAGGATTAGGAAGTCAGCTTCACGTACTAAGTTCTATCGAGACTTGAGTTCAACAATTTTTAATTTTTAAGATATGCATAATCAAAATTTATATAACCAAGAAAAGTGTTACAGTAGTTTTTCATTGATTTCGACTAAGAGTACGTATTTTCCTAAATATAGATAGTGTGATAGAAGATTTCAAGTTAAAAATATTAATTTTAATTTTGGTTGAATTTCTAGTACTTACACATTTCGAATACAGAATCGAAAATGTATTGTCATAAAACATTTCCTTTAAAATTAATATTGCTTTTATTGCAGGTTTAATGAAAGCGTTGTTAGGTTTATTATGTGTTTGTGTGAGGGCGTGGGGATTAACTCGCATGTTCAAGTCACCTCCTAAGCTGGAGCATTATTTTGAAAGCTCTCTTAATTCACGTCCTGTCGAATACGACACTGAAGGTTGGCCTGTTCATCCAGACACAAAGAAAAGAACGGTACATCTTTGTAGCTGGTAATATTCAAGAGATATTTGTAATGATGTAAATCGGTTTGATATACTTGTAGGTTAATTTGAAATGTAGTAGACGACAGTAATCGGTAATGCAGTCTGTCGTTTTCTAGTACACGAGAACCAATTGAGCTCTTGGGACTAGCAATGTATAAGTGACTCATTCGGAGACAAAACCATGTACACCTATAAGTTCACATACATACACACACAGAAGTACATACAACAGTACATCATTTTTTGTAGGTGGTAGAGCCTCGCTGAAGCTATTTTTGGTTTCAGCATGAATGGGTCGGCTCCTCCGGGGTAGTACCACCCCTCTCACAGATAACCGACGTGAAATAACAGTGCTTGCATTGTTGTATTTCGTTCGGTCAGTGAGAGAGCCGGAGGCCCACGTCCCTTCCTCTTTCCTGCTTTCCCTTTCCTTCCCCTCCCCCTTCTCCCATATACAGGCTGGCAACGCACTTGTGACGTCCCTGATGTCGCTAGTGTCTATGGACGGTGGTGATCACTTAACATCAAGTAGCCCACCAGTTCGTTTACCTCCTTTGATATAAAAAAAAACATCGATAAGTTTTAATACTCATTTTAAGTGAGGTTGAATGTCTGCTCCCTTATTGCTTTTTCTGAACCTGAACACAAACTGAACACAAAAAGAGGATCATTCTTTTGAATAAACTATTTTACCGTGATACTTACTGTAAGTAATAATGATGGATAAAGAAGTCCATGTAAGAGAAGTTACAACTACAAAAACTAAAAAAAATCTTATGTAGATGGTAGAGCTATGCTGAAACTACTACTGTTTTCAGCATAAATGAGTCGGCTCTCCCAGATTATTACCACCCTCTCACAGAAAACCGATGTGAAGTAACGGCACTTGCATTGTTGCGTTTCATTCGGTTAGTGAGAACGCCTACCTACTTACGTACCTAACGCTGCGCGTTATAAAAGACGTCCGCGATGCATTTTTACTGACCCTCCTGATTTAATCACGTCAGCGAACGATCAGTACCAGCCTGTTCCTCGAAACAGAGCGTGCTCACGCCCACGCCCGCGTAACCACAGATCTAAAACTTTAATATATCTATTACATATAAGTATTGACAAACTTATACAGCATCAACAGACAAAATGAGCTCAAAAAGCGAGCAAAAGATGGGACGCCCCGAGGAAAGACAAAGAGTTCCTATAAGAAGAGAAAAAACGGACCCATCCCCAACAGAACTGAAGATGTCTGCAACAAAATTATTTCAGGACACCAAAACCCAACTGGAAAACTCTGGGAATCTAAAGACAACCATCAAAGAGACTGTAATAAACAACGTAAGTCAAATGTATGAGATAGTGTTAAATATGAAGGAGATGATAGAAAAAAGGGATACGGAAGCGATAAAGACTAAAGCTAAATACAAAGAGGATTTACTAAAGGTGGAAAAGGAGCATGCGGACAAATTAACAGAGATCCTGAGGGAAGGTGGGTCTGGAGGGATAACGAGAGCGGAAATGAAAGAGGTTTTAAGGGAAACTATCCTGGAAGGACAAAACATAGATATAGGATTAAAAAGTGCAGGAGAGGGAATAAATAAAAACGAAATTAAGGAACTAATAGAAACTGTTAGGGAAATAAAAGAGAAGATAGAGGATAAACGTGGGACAGAGTACCAGGGAGAAATAAGAGACGGAAATACGCCACAGACAATATGGGAGAGAAGGTTGCCACCACCAATACATACGATCATAGTTAAGTCTAACAAGGAGGAAGATACTAGCGGGGATGTTCTGGACAGGATCAGGACAGCTGTAAACGCTAGGAGCACAGGAACAAAAATCGAGAAGATACGGAAAGCTAAAGAGCAAAAGGTAATAGTAAGCGGAACGGAAGAAATGATCAAGGAAGTAACTAAAAGAATTGGGAAGGAAGCACCGTCACTGCACGTCGAACAACAACAAGCTAAAAACAAAGATCCACTAGTTATACTGAAGGACGTGATGGAATACCACAGCGACGAGGATATATTAGGGATGTTAAAAAGTCAAAACGGGCATCTGTTAAAGGACATAACGGAGAAGGACTTTAGGATAGAAATCAAATATAAACGGAGAGCAAGGAATGTATTGACTAATCATATTGTGCTGCAAGTGTCCCCCCAGGTATGGGCGGCGCTGACCACCGCGGGGAAGGTGTATATAGACTTACAGAGGATTATAGTTCTAGACCAATCCCCGGTGGTCCAGTGCACGAAATGCCTGGAATTCGGACATGGTCGAAGAAGGTGCACCCAGTCCGACGACAGTTGCAGCCATTGCGGAGGCAAGCATTTAAGGAAAGAGTGTCCAGCATGGAAGAAAGGCGACCTCCCAATGTGCAGCAATTGCCATAAAAACAAGATGGGAAGGTCAGACCATAATGCTTTCGATGAAGGTTGCCCTATTAGGATCAAGTGGGACACACTGGCGAGGCAGAGTGTGGCCTATTGTTGAGGGTACTTGTTGTTCAAGGCACCACAACAAATTTGCAGCCAAATAAAGACGCAACCAATGTCTCCCTAAGATGCGTCCAAGCAAACCTCCAGAGAAAGCAGGTGGCCTTGGAAGAACTGGTGACCGAAGCCAGAAAACAAAACTTTGCGATCGCGCTCCTACAAGAACCATACACCGGGTCCACAGGAATGGTAAAGAATTTCACAGGGGTGAGGATGGTACAAACACAAGGTACCAGAGAAAAACCCGCAAAAGCTGTCATCGCGATTTTCGATGAACGAATAAAGCTGATCATAGATTCAACCCAAACAACCGAAAATATAGCGGTGGCAACATTAAAAATGGGAAACACCGTACTAGGAATAATCTCGGTCTATTTCGAAGACACGGCCCCCCTAACACCATACTTGGACAGAGTAAAAGAGGAGATCGCAAAGTTAAAGACGGACAAAATTCTGGTGGGAGGTGATGTAAACGCGTGGAGCACCTGGTGGGGTAGCGCAAAGGATAACGAACGAGGAGAAGAAATAGTGGGTACCCTGAACGAGGAGGGACTATACATCCTGAATCAAGGAAGGGCCCCAACCTTCTTCACAATAAGGGGAAACAAAATATTTCAAAGCTCCGTAGACATAACGGCCTGTAGTGACGCACTCCTGGATCGAATAAAAGGATGGGAAGTTGACGAAACAGTCACCAGCTCCGACCACAATACTATTAGATTTAATATTAATATAGGCAAAACAGAAGAGCAAAATGTAAGGAAAAATACAAGGATATACAAAACTAAAAAAGCTAATTGGGATAAATTTAAAATTGAGATACATAAAAAATTTGAAGAGCATAAAATTAATATAAATGAAATCAATAAGACTGTAAATATAGAAGAACTTAAAAATAAAATAGATAAATACATACAAAGCATTACAAAAGCATGCGAAACAAGTATCTCTCGCTATACAAATAATAATAAAAGAAAAGTAAACTTACCTTGGTGGTCCGAAGAAATAGGAAGACTGAAGAATCTCGTAGGAAGAAAGAAGCGAAGAATCCGATGCGCAGCGCCGTCGAGACGAAGAAGAACTATAGAAGAGTACCTGAAAGAGAAAGAAAATTATGAGCTAATGATTAAAAACGCTAAAATAAATAGTTGGAAGGAGTTCTGCACCAGGCAGGAGAGGGAGACCTTCTGGGATAGTATATATAGGGTGATAAGGAAAACTGCCCCGAAGCATGAAGACCAGCTGCTAATAAAAGAGGGAAAAACCCTAACCCCGAAGGAATCGGTAAAACTGCTGGCGGAGACCTTCTTCCCAGAAGATAACCCTGATCAGGACACACCAGCCCATAAAGAGTTAAGGGAAAAAGCAGAGCAGGTGAATGAAATATCACAAGAGGATGAGATCGACCCTCCATTCACCGAATCAGAACTAACACACACGATTAGTACATTTAAAATGAAAAAAGCTCCCGGACCAGATGGGTTCACGGCGGACATCTGTGTAGAAGCTATAAAAGCAGATAGCAAATCATTCTTGGCTATAATAAATAGATGCTTGGAGGTGGCATATTTCCCCATACAATGGAAGAAAGCGACAATCATCACCCTGAGGAAACCAGGGAAAGCTGATTACAACAACCCCAGAGCGTACAGACCCATAGGGTTGCTATCCATCCTAGGGAAAATATTGGAAAAGATGATAATAAGGTGAATAAGATATCATGTAGCCCCGAAGATCAGCCCAAGGCAGTATGGTTTCACGCCACAGAGAAGTACGGAGGACTCCCTCTATGATATAGTGACGCACATAAAGACCAACCTGAAAAATAAAAAGATCAACCTAGTCATATCACTAGACATAGAGGGGGCTTTCGACAGTGCATGGTGGCCCGTGATCAAAAACCAACTGCTGGAATACAACTGCCCAGTAAACCTTAGAAGGCTGGTGAGGAGCTATTTGGAGGACAAGGAGGTAGAGGTCCAGTACGCAGACGAGACTTGCACAATAAACACAAGCAAGGGGTGTGTGCAAGGCTCTATTAATGGCCCCCTCTTCTGGAACCTCATTATCGACCCGCTCCTGAAAGGCCTGTCTGGAAGGAATATATACAACCAGGCTTTCGCGGACGATGTGGTTCTGGTGATCTCCGGAGAAGAAATCGCTAAAATACAGGATGACGCTAACAGAACATTAGATTATGTACATGAATGGGGCAAAATAAATAAACTAAAATTCGCACCAAATAAAACAAACGCAATGGTCATTACGAAAAAACTTAAATGGGATATTCCAAGAATTCAAATGGGGGGGATCCAAATTAACATCGTAAATGACATAAAACTATTAGGAGTCACGATTGACAATAAACTCACCTTCAATAAACATATAGCTAACACCTGTATCAAAGCGACTAACATTTATAAACAACTAATAAAAGCAGCAAAACTCTCCTGGGGTTTAAGCCCGGAGGTCACTAGAACTATATATACGGCCGTTGTCGAACCAACATTCCTGTACGCTGCGGGGGTTTGGCATACAGAAACTGAAAAACAGAAGGCGAAAAAACAGTTGGCAACAGTGCAGAGGGGTTTCTGCCAGAAAATTGCCAGAACCTATAAAACTGTCTCCCTGAACGCGGCAACACTCTTAGCGGGAGTAATACCTCTTGACCTAAGGGTTAAAGAGGCAGCTACGCTGTATGAAGTCAAGAGGGGGAAACCGCTGGGAGAGGAACTGCGTGACAGGGAGATAGAACGCAAAACTTGCTACCTAGAAGCACTCCACCCAGCCCAAGACTTCGAAATCACGTATCAACATCTGGAAGAACACCTTGATTTACTGGAAACACCACTAGACAGTGAGACACTAATATATACAGATGGCAGTAAAATAAATGGGAAAGTTGGGGCTGCGTTAACAGTGTGGAAGGGAAACAAGGAAATCAATTTCAAAAAACTGAAACGCGAACCATACTGTACAGTCTACCAGGCTGAACTCCTGGCATTAAATAGAGCAGCAAAATTGGTCGAAAAATATCAAAACATCAAAATTTTGAGTGACTCCAAAGCTGCTTTGGAAGCACTCAAAAACAACCAGGATTTTCAACCAATAGTATTCGCAACTCGAAGATACATAAACCAGCAGCAGAAAAATGGTAATAAAATTGAGCTATTTTGGGTCAAAGCACATATGGGAACACCAGGAAACGAAAGAGCAGACGAGCTGGCGAAAGAAGCGGCGCTGCGCTCAAAAGTGAAGCCACATTACGACAAATGTCCGATCTCGTTCCTACGGAACAAGACGAGACATCAGTCTGTAACAGAATGGAATCAAAGATTCACTGAAGAAAAAGTGGCAGAAACCACCAAGACCTTTTTCTCGGACGCAGCGCTCGCATATAAGACCTTAAAAGGGAAAGCACTCACTCCTGAGTGCTCACAAATCCTTACAGGACATGGGGCCTTCGCTCAGTACTTGCACCGTTTTAAGAGGAAAACTCACCCGGGTTGTATGTGTGATGACACAATTGAACAAACGGTTCTCCATCTGCTGCTGGACTGCCCAATTTTTGATAAAAAAAGGTTCGAGTTTGAGCAGGAAGCCGATATATAACTTAGTACACATAACTTAAAAGAAATAGTAAAAGATAAAAGTAACTTCCATAAATTTGAAAAATTTTGTAAAATTATAGTAACATCGTGCAAAAAATTTAATAAAGATTAATTACATAAAAGTAGTAAAATTCAAAAATAAGAACAAAACGTAAATACAAAACAAATCGTAAAAAGAGAATAAGACGTAAATATAATAACAAAACACAAACAAAACCCCAAGATAACACAAAACAAAACGATGCCAACAATGAACCTAAACAAGGACTCTGACCACCACGTTAGAGGTGAAAAGCCGACTCCCCACAGAGGGGCGTCCATAAAAAAAAAAAAAAAACCACAGATCACGCCGCCGTGGTCTGGGGGTTAATTTCGCTCCCGCACACTCGATTAGGCCTCCCACGGCAGCGGCTCAAGCCTAGGTTCGATCCCTCGGTAGGGAGCCCTTGAGTGCGTTGCTTGCGCGATGCGGTGACACACAAATATACATCACTGCTACAACACTACACGATCACCCCCACACACGTGCACGCCTACACGCTTACACATGAAAGTGGAAGGGTTTACTTTTTTCACTTATCGAACTGAAAAACTCTTAATTTTCCGATAATAAATATATGGAGGAGTTGTTGAGGCGTGTATGCTTGGTACACATATACGTTTCAACAACTCATACATATATGAATAGTTAGCTAGGTTAGCTAAGATAGGTCGCGATTTTGCACGCAACAGGCAACAGCCAAGCCGAGGTGTGCCGTGCACCCTTGAGCTG
>JACEII010000013.1:615501-695380 GCA_014332785.1 Antheraea mylitta | reverse complement strand
CGTGATTCGTATTATGTGTAATATCCTATTTTGTAATACATATTACGAATATATTCATTCACATCTCTAGTGAGAGTTTATTGGTCTGGTATTTTTCTTATATACTTTATCTTATCATTAGTTATTTCAAAAGAAAAAAATCCTTAGTAGTTACGTAATTAAATGTGAGTTATGCGTGTTATATTAAGATCAATAACTACATTTAGGAAAGCATTGCAAGTGAACAGAACAAGCCAGTTGAAACACCCGTTTACAACAGGTAGGACGCGTCGTGACATAGTATTTGTGTTTATTATCGGCTTAAAATAAATAAGGAAGTACCTCGCCTCATATATTCTGGAAGGGTGCCAATAATCTATAATATATTACCGATTTTAAAATGTGTATACATACTTAAAATTTTAGCCCTAGTGTGGAGAGCAATGGAGGATAAGGATAATCTAAAGAAACGTCTGACGCCAATACAGTATCATGTTACTCAAGAAGGTGGAACTGAAAGGCCATTTACGGGTGTGTAATTTTTAAATATATTTATTATAATTGTTTCTGTTTCAACAGTATTATTATCTCCTGGTATGCTTCAAATTTTTCATATCTATATATGAAGACATGAATATTATATTAAAATATTCGGTGTATAATAATATAGTGGGATATAAAAAATATATTATTATTTTTAGGATGCTACAATAAGGTTTATGATGAAGGATTATATGTTTGTGTAGTTTGTAAACAAGACCTTTTTAGTTCTAAGACCAAATATGACTCTGGATGTGGATGGCCAGCATTTAATGATGTTCTATCAAAGGAAAAGGTCACTTTACATAAAGACACAAGTGCAGGTATGATTAAAAAATTAAACATTAATAGCAAGCATGTTATAATAGTCATATTATGTATATATAATTTTAATATGTGACTAAAAAAAACTACTTATTTACAAGATTAACCAACTCTAAAAGTAAATCTGTTTAGCATGTTGGAACTAATCAAACTTGTGTTAATGTAAGCTAACCATGCAGAACAAATTTTCAATATCAATGAATAAAAGGTTGACACAATAGTAATAGCATTGAATTACAGTATATGCTATTTTGTCACAGTTCAAGGTTATTAGCATTTCTCATTGTTTACCTTTGAATTTTGTTATGTGCTGATTATTAGTAGTCCTTTTTTTTAAATTAACATCCTCAATCCATTCAGCCAAACATAGTCTTATTATGTAGACTTATTTTGAATTAAAATAAAATATACACAATCTACATACTATGTAATAATATTGTCTGTTAGATAAGTAGGGATGATATTTTCGGTTCGACTATTTTTGTGCTTACTGTGAAAGTCATAGAAATAGAACAATACCATAAGTTTTTAATAAACAACTGATTAACATTCAACTGTAACATTCCTTAAAGATTCACAATGTTACATCCATATCAGGTTGCATGACCTTTTATGTTGTTTAAGCTGGCCTCGTAGACATTATCACAGTGCATTAAAAAAGTGTGTGTACACTTGTACATGCGTTAGAAGTTATACTTCTTTGGCGTAACAAGATAAACATCTTTTCAAAAATTTTATCTTTTGCCTTATTCTATGTTTGTAGAAAGAACGACACTAACAACAGAAAAAATTCAAAGAAACAAAATGTTGACTATAGCTAACTTCAGGGTGTCGGTGTTCCGTGACGGTGTGCGCGTTCATCCTAAGAGTTTACCCTCATAATTTTTCCCTAACACGCCAAAAGAAGTATAATTTCAAAAACATTTTATTATGTTAATAGTTGAGGTACTGACAAAAATAATCATATTAATTCATTTTTCTCATCACTTATCATTAATCGCTTACAAAGCTTGACCCTATATAACACTTGGTACCTATAAACTGTGAAGTTTATAGTTTGCATGATTGTTGTTTTTATATAACCATAACTCATTTTAATAGTATATACTAAATGAAACACATGATTATATTGCTATTACTTTATCTCAAATTATATAGGACATTAAGGTTAATAGCTGGGTGTACTTAAAAAACAATTCAATCATATCTAATATTGAATGGGAGCTAATTTTACATTTTTTAGTCCTCTAAATGTGTGTCTAATTTTTTTAATGGAGCTCAAATTTATACTTATGTATTTATATTCTACACAATATTATTGCTTTATAAATATGTAAAATCTAGTCACAGAAGATGCTCTTTGGTGCTAATATATTTTTATCTTTTTCTGTCTGTCTTTCCCGTACCCTTGAATCGTCCTCCGAAACAATCCTGACTCTACACAACAACTGTAAGTCGTCCTTGATTGGTAACATTTTATTTTGCTTTACTGATTTTTTTATTAAAAAAAAACTATCGTATCTATCTTCACACTGTTCACCATAAACACACGCAATATTTCTAATAATATCGGAATGTAATACGCTATTTTACGCTACGCTATGTAATCGAACGTTCATTATACTTCATTTCTATTAAACTGATCACATTCAATATGCATATGAACACATTGTCGATGTGGCCGTAACATTGGGTTTCTACATTGTTCTTCAAATTACATAACTCTTACTAAATTGATTTGGAATGCGCACGATAAATAATATGCATTTGCCCCCACTATCCATATTGCCCCGTCTTGTCCCGTCCCGCCTGCTTCTCCTGGATGGCTGCCGGCTGGACGACGACCCCCGCCTCCGCTGCGACTGCGCCCGTCTACAAAACACATATCTCACAACATGAACATTTGTGGAAATTAAATTCGGATATATTCATGTCATTTACAATAATAATAATTATGGGTTTTTGGTAAACGGTCTTGGTGTGATGGATCTGTAAAGTCGGGGCGAATATATTACTAGTTTTAACACGGCCAGGTTTGGTGCGAACCGAAGTGCGGTGCTCCAAGTGCTCCGCTCATCTGGGACATGTGTTCGATGATGGGCCAACGCCCACCCGAAAACGGTTTTGTATAAATTCTGCTTCTTTGGACTTCATACCTGCGGAAGAAAGGAAAGACTAAATCAAAAGTGTATAAATTCGTAAAACCATTGTTTATTTACAATAATAAGCATAACGAATAATGGGTGTTTTATAATTGCTTATACTGTGTGAGAAATATGATTGTCTCAAACTAGATTTAGGTACCATTAAATTGTCACAGGTGTAATATGAATGAGTTCATTTGCGTTGATTTTTTATGTACGTTTTGTACCGTTTTTTTTTAATTGTAATATTGAAGATTGTGGTAAATAATTTGAGCAAAATAAGAAACAAATATATTTTCAAAATATAAAACAATATTTAAGTATATGACTGCATAATCGTCGATAGAGTTCTTAATGTGTAATTATAGAAAAAAAATATTTTTTCAATGTCAATAAATCATTAAAAATATCGAATGTGATCTATGCGATTTTAATGTAAAATTAGTCAACAATAATTTAGCAAATTTTAATAAACCCTTTATTAGATGAGAAACCCTTTATTGATTAATATTTTACGTAAGTACATCTGGTCACAATTTAGAATCATTAACTAGATGAAATTAGTTATATTGAATAGCAAGAATAATATAATTTTAAAAAAATATTTAGCTGTTTTCCTAATTCTATGTCAAAAATATCGGAAACTTTGATATCCAGTATGCTGTGATTCTAAAGTTTGCTCGTAAAGCTAAAAAATAGATAGAGATATATTTGGAAACTGGAGGTGTGACGCTTGCGTCACTAGAATTTTGGTTCACGCAAGTATTTTCATATATAATTATTTCCTACTCTTTGTATGAATAACAACTGACCATCGAAGATGCTGCTGGTCAATGAAAGTTATAGATAATCTTGTTAGTTGGTTTCATTCAACATTATAGTGTAGTTTCCGCAACGAAATTGTGTTCCTGTAGCTCGAAAATCTCATAAAGATAAGATCTGTGTTTATGACGAATCACATTGAAAAAAGTTACTAGAGCTCTTATTTTCTAAATGGTGCTTTAACTTGTGCATTGATCCTACTGTATTTTAATTTTTTATAGTATTCCAATACTAAGAGGTAATAACGATTACCGGTAGGTTGTATTGACTTTATTATTTCATATATATTTAACCTTATTAACTATAATTTTACAAATATTAGTTATAATAAACGTTTTATGTCTTTGTTTTATCAACGCGCCATTAATAATTGAAAGCATTTTAGTTACCATTGAAAGTCATCTTTATAACTGTTTATAACTTTTTTATGTATTATCCTAAATATTGTTTAAAATTTGCATTTGAATAATTTATTTAGGGAATTAACAGCTTATGTAACTATGTACATAGAAATATTATTCTTGTAATAAAATTGTTGGAATAAATTATTTTATGGCATATATATTTTTTAATTTTCATTAAATGATACTATTGCGGTCCCCTTTTTTCTTACTTAAATTATAAATCACGGTGCAATTCAAATACAACGGTGTGGTAGTGATCGAGAGATTAATAGTCTTTTGTCGGCCTTGCCGCCAAGAAGAAAGAAAAGATCTCAAACCGTATCCAAAAGAGAGAGATTATGACAGGTTTATCACCTTGTACCTGGACTTAATTATCGTGTCCATATTTCCAATTTCTATACATATAACAAAAGACTAACAGGAGGAAGTATTTACATTCAATATCCTAAAGAAAAAATACTTCAGTGGGGCTTAGAATCAAGAACAAAACACAATTCCATAGTTTTTTAAAATTTTGTCTGTCTTTCGTTTGTACAGGATTTACGCAAAAAGTACAGGACGATTTCGATGAAATTTCGTGTGATAGTATTTTATACACCGATATAACATACTAACCCCTGCCGCAACTACTCCGCGTAGAATAGTTACTTTGGGCTAATGCTAACACGCAGCGGAAGCTCTCGAGAGGAAAAAAATCCCGATTTTAAATATTTTTCATTGGTGCTCCACCTATTGGTCTTAGCGTGATGTTTCGCATTTGTGTACGGTATACAATACCGTATGTGAGTGTATTCTAGTCGCTTTCTCAGCGTTCTACTCGAAAAACGGTTGATTTTACAGAAAAATGCAACGGACATTTGTGTAGATGATTTTGACTAGAAACAATTCTTATACTGATCTCTATTGACCTCCGAGCAATAATTAAGTCGCGAGTCGCTACTTTTATAACTTTTTTAGCTGGCACGATATCGATGTCGATTTTTCACATCTTCACTACAACACCGTAATAAAGGTGTATACAAAAATCTAGCTCTATAGGAATTTTTCCGCTGATGAAACCTTAAACGGTTAGACTATACATACCACATGCTTAGAAAACAGAACTTGGGGAGTATAGAAATAAATATGTATATTAGTCCGTTTATTTGTTTAACTTAAAAATCCTCGCTAATTACGTAGGTCAGAGCCGGACGAACAAAAAAAAAAAACAAAATACCTCCACTAAATTTATTTTAAAATAAGAAAAAAAATCTGAAGCCAATATTGGAAAAGCGTCGCCGATGTTAGGCTATTTCTCGTCTAAAACTAAAATAGTAACTGGATGCTACCTGTTTGGTTAGGTTAACGCTGGTTTATGGTCATCTCGTGCAAGCATTACATGAAAAATGTGGGAACGTAGGAGTAGGTCTAACGAACGCTTCCACTTAATTCGTGCACCAGTGGTACCCTGGAAATTGCGATGCTTTGTACACCTGTCGCACCGTGAGACTGGGAACCCGGTCTTCATATCCCCTCTTGGTCAGAAATTATGGTGTTGCAATAGCGTAACTCGCTCCTTCAACTGCGTTATTTATTATCTTAATTAACAATGTATTTCATGTGCAAATTTTGTGTGAAAACAATGTTATCCGTTTACATTCCCTCTTGCGCACGCGCACTAAATCACTTGCCTACTGAACGCCTAGAACCTGTAGGACCTTAGGGCTCACTATTATAAGAGTTTAGACTTGGGTACCGTAATAACAATACTCAGAATGCGTAAAATAAACTGTTTTATTATATGCCCATGTAAAGTATTTATACAGACACGCGATATTTCATTTGTTTGAATGTATTTACAATATTACAAAAGTTTCAGCCAGTCTGCCAATGAAGATGACATACTCGGTAACTACATGCCTATAAAAATCTAAAACTTTATTTCAAATGAAGATGTGAACTTTTTTAGATAAACCAAGTGTCTAAGTAACACTATAACAAACTTATCAATATCTATCCAGTAGTTTTTATGTGATACGCGTGAACTCCGATTTTATCTAAATATACATAAAGATTATAAAACAACTAGCCTCTGTCCGCGATTTCGTTCGCATGGAATAGTTACTTTGGATAACGCTAACACGAAGTTGAAGCTCTCAAAAGGAAAAAACCCCGATTTTTAAATATTCATATATAACTATCATCGATAAATAAGCTAAGTATATAACTTTGAAATATTTTTTTAAAATCGGACCAGTAGTTCCTGATATTACCCTCTACTACGTCACAAACTCACAAACTTTACCTCTTTATAATATTGTAAAGATAAATTATATGAATAAAATAAAACTCTTACATAATCATGGTGAGTCTTTTATTATAATAGTATGTTGTAATTTATATGCACAAGTTGCTCATACATGGCACTGGTGTTTTTACAACTGTCAAAAACATGAAAAATGTTCTAACCACATTAAATGTCTTGTTCACTAACCTATTACATTTGTTTAATACATTTATCTTACACTACACCTTTTAATTACATTCGCTTTTTTTTTCTTCAATATAACATTTTAATGCATACTCAAATTCATTTTCATGATCACAATGTAGTTAATACACTTAGAATAATTTTTAACCATAATACATACTGAATAACTTTGTTCAAGCTCTCTTGAAGATTTGGTTACGATTTTATAATCCTACATTATTGCACAAGTCTGATACAATATGGGTTGGTGCGGCGCGGAATTATGTTAACGATATATATTTCTAAGTTTATTTAGGCCGTATTTACTGTTGTTTAAAATAAATACTAAAAAAAGTATTCAAAAAATTCAATAAAAGAAAAATCTTACCAATATTCAAAGATATAAAATTGACAAATAAAACATACCCAAATAGCATAAACTATGAACATTTGCACCAACCTGGACTGTGGCTAACTATATAGCATAAATTGGTCATTTTATATTGTCAATGAGTCTACCCGTTCCTAACTGGTGTCTGTACAATATTACAACTAGCGAATCTGTAATACTCGTTCTCGACTTCACACAACTCTACAATCGGTCATACAGCCTAGTGACGATTAACTCGTACTCTTATATTTGAATAAATATGTAAAAAACAATACAAATTTTAACAGCGTCTGTTGGCATAACTTAAAAAGCAAAGATACACTACACATAATACAAAACAAAAAAAAAAACATTCATATTCAAAGTTAATTTTTAACCATTCTTCTATATAGTAGTAAATATTTGTTAAAATGTCTTTAAAACTAATTTTTAAATCGTATATTAATTACGTGTAATAATGCCGTGCATCTATGTGTACATTAAGCAAAGATAATTTTCTATTTGGAGTCAAATTATAAACTTTATAAACTTAATACTATGTAAATGCTTCAATTTCACGAAACTAACAATAAAATTATTATCAAAATCGGTTTTACTAAAATTAACTAGATAGCATTAGGATAATACTATTATTAAATGTGCTGTTGTATCAACTGTACTAAAGCAATATTAAACCATCACAATAAGTATGATGGTACTATAAAAATATAATTTATATGGGTATATTCAAAAATCTCGATGACAATGTTTTATGAACTGGCAACATTTAGTCAGACAAAGCAAAAATGTTACCATAATAGTGTTTAAAATATACAATATGAATAAAACACTAAGCATAAAATTTTGACGAGTAAATATGTGTCATTAAAAAAGAATAATCTCAAAATACACAAACTGTCAAAAACAAAAATGAATAAGCAACATTCAATAAATTAACCAAATCATACATAAAGCTAAAGATACCTAGTAGTAACTATCAAAAGCAAAGCATAACTATCAGCATCAAATCAGAATTAATACATGTGTGGTAAAGAGCTTTACTCAGTATCGAGAAAAATAAGAAAAACACTGTTTATATATAAAATCATTGTTTCATAAAATAATTAAAATACATTTAAAATATACATATACCCAGTGTATATATCTCAATATAATATTAATTAGCAGTCATTCTGATTAATTTATCTAACATCAGTAGAGTCGATCACTAACAAAACTAGCGAGTTAGGATCTTAATTCAATGATTCTGAGAGTGGTCGAGAATGATGCTATCCCACTTCTGAGTGGAGTGTATCTGCTTGCGTGAATACAGCTACTGGCTACAATCACAGTAAACAAGCAGTCGACTCAACTACAATATAGTGTACTATTTATATTTTACAATCGCTTACAAATGCCAGTCTTTGTTCGCAGCTACATTATTTCATATTTGTAACATCTCAAAACTGTCTATTCAGCTACATCCTATCCAATCTTTCCTTTACGTCACGACGTAACGGTCACGTCGACAAGAGATCACGACGCTAATCACAATAAATTAATATTACTGTATGAGACTATTATTACATTTATAGTTAGTGGACTGCATTTTTATCTATCAATCTCTTGAAAAAATAGTAACTCTGTTATATTCTTCGGGCAGCCATTTTACACATAAAATATTTGTTTTTTTTTTTTTTTAATCTACACATTCTTGATATATTGTAACATCCTAGACGATAGTTTTTTTTTTGGATTATGAAGTTAAATGAAGGTCCGTACTAGGATGAATGTACGAATATGGTTGATTAGTCCCGCACTCGGTGTGAGGCAGTAGGCACTGGAGGCGCGAGGACGCTAGTATCGCGCGGGCGCTGCAGCGGGCGCCGGCGGCCTGCGCTAATGACCCTTAGCTGCTTCTTTCGCGGCCATGATCAATGGCGTTAACGACGCTAGTGGTCGGGCCATCTTCAGGAAAGGATGCTGAAACAATACGATTGCAATATCACCCATACTTGTACAGTGTAAACCTTTTTTAACGATATATCAAGGGGCCGAGCATTTTTTTTCGTCATAAACAGGTTTTTTTTTTTTATACAGAGAGTGAAAGAATAAATGAATAGAAAACAAACCAAATTCAACAAATTTCTACATTTATAGAGAGTTTTTCGTTACCATAGCCGACGTAATAGAGACACACTATATTATAAATGCAAAAGTGAGTTTGTTATTTTGTTTGTTACACTTTCACGTCATAACTATTCAACCAAACATTGTGAAATTTTACATACACATTCTCAAAGGTGCTACATCTTTGCAATGTTAAATTACGACATGTGTACATCGACTCCTGTCCGGAAATGTCGTAACTTGCATTTTGGGCTAAATCACTTTTTACTATATTCTTGTATAAAAAAATACCGCTTTGAAAGGTCTGAGTCTCGCTTTCCTACGATTCAATTTTTCATCGATACGACCTTGGTTTATTGCCTAGTTTTAGCACTACACACAAAAAAAAATATTGAAGTTTTGAAATAGTTTTTTGGCTCTGGCGTACAGTTTGGTTTTTAAATTACGACAATTCTGCTTTCTTCTGTCGATATAAATATTCAGTGTCACAACAAAAAGGTTGTCTAATAGAATTTTCTGTTCACCTATCAGCTTCTAATCTCAAATTAAACTTAATCTAAAAATTAATTACACACTGCAGGAGCATGTGTTATGCAATGACATGTTTTTTTAATGTATTTATGACAAAAAAAATACATATATTTGTATAGCAGGACTCTATTCAGGAAACTACTATTGGGGTTTAATCGAGGTATTTTCGTCAACACGGTGACAAGATATTTAAGTTTTTGGACATAGTTCGTTAATAAAAATACCTTCTTAAAATACATTTTGTTTGTTTTATATTACTTCCTTGTAGTTCTATTATATTATCAACTGGTAATGCGTTTAAGACTGAAGGAAGCATATCTTCCCACGTACGCATATCATAATAATTATTATAACAAGGTAGTGTGTACATGGGAAAATATGCCAAAATCTACAAAGAGTCCGGTAGGTTTGGATTGTGCTTCTTTAGTCATATGCATCCAATTTCTTTACATCAATATTATAATATTATAGGAGACGATGATCACCAGATGTACTGATCATTTTCGTGCCAGTACTATGCTATAGAGAAAATCTGGTTACTAAGAGTAGTCTTCATGTCACAGTAATAACAAAAAAATCCGGTACCTTAAGTAAGTCTAGCGCAGTTGCTCGACTGTCTACATCAACTTCTAGACACTGATCAAGGAAGTCCTGGAAGACTGTACTGAGCTTCTCCTTGTCCTTGATGTCTGGTTTCCCGTTGGTCGCTATCAGATATAGCGCACGCAGTGGATTCTCGTTCAGATATGGTGGTTCACCTTCTATCATTTCAATCGCCATTATACCCAACGACCAAACATCGACCTGTCAATAATGAGTACGGAATTTTAAAAATATATTCTTACTAATACTCTATATGCGAATGCGTGTTTGTTTGATATCCTACCACAAACTAATTACTCAATCATTATGGTAGGTGATAGAGCCACACTGAAGCTGTACTTGGTTTCAGCATGAATGGGTCGACTCGCTCGGGGTAGTACCACTCTCTCACAAAATACCAATGTGAAGTAACATTGCTTGCATTGTTGCGTTTCGTTTGGTCAGTGAGAGCGCCGGAGGCCCGCCTAGCCCCACTTTCTTTCCTCTCCCTCCTCACCCTTCCCCACCAACACAGGTTGGCAACGCACTTGCGACTCCTCTAGTGTTGCTGGTATCTATGGACGGTGGGGATCACTTAACATCAGGTGACCCACCTGTTCATTTGCCTCCTATAATATAAAAGAAAAAAAAGAATGTTACTGACATGTTGTCGGCAATACAGAGAAACACATAGCGTACCTTTTATACAGAAAAATATACAAATTTCAAGTCTTCTATTTCTTTAATTTATGGGCCCATGTGTAAGCAATACACAATTCCGCCAATGTCATGTAGATACAGTGTGCGCTATCTGTTTCAGATTGTGTCATAAACGAAGGAGATCGATTAAAATCAAGGAATATATGAAACCTAAATTAAATCGAGCGAAACCGCGGAAAAAGCTGGTTTTTTATAACTATGTTATGCATAATTTGTGGTAAAAAAAAATAGGAAATTACCTTCGGTCCATACTGTTTACGAGTAACGACTTCGGGCGCCATCCAGTAAGGTGTACCCACCATAGTCGTACGTTTATTTTGTTCAGGGGATATTTGGGCACAGAAACCAAAATCGGCTAAAATGTACAAATGACATTATAGATTAAATGAAAAGCTTGCCCTATAAAATAACTAATTATTAAATACTAATTACTACCCATTCACTTAGCAAATGATTAAAACCAACAATTCAGAATTGTCTATGTTAAAATTCTATGTAATTTGTTTTGACTAATAAGATGTAATGTTATACATAGAATTTTTAATGCATTCTAAACAGTTAACACAGCTTTTAATATAATTCTAAGATTTTAACACATGGTCTTCCGATTCTTGTTCTTTGATAAATAAGCAAATGATGTATAGATTGTCTGCTTGTCTCACAAATCATGCTATCTATAACATTGTCTGGCTTAATATGGAAAAATCGACCTCTCGTCACAATATTATGCTTTGCAAGAGTTAGACCATGAGACTTGTAAAGTACTTACTTAATTTAACTTGTCCGTCTAGGCCGAGCAATATATTGTCTGATTTAATATCTCGATGTATGACATGGTTTGTGTGCAAGAAATGAAGTGCCTGAAGGACTTCCCTACAAACTGCAGCAATCTGACCCTCATCCATACAAGTTTCCGTTACCACATCAGTAAGTGAACCGCCTGCCAGATATTCCATTACCACCCATAATTCCTATGAAAAAAAAAACCATTGGTTTGGATATAAAATTCACGTACATGATTAATGATAACTTACTGCTATTGTATAATAATATATTAGGTATTTAGTTCAGTGCAGTGATGCCATTAATTTATAATAAGCTTTGTGCTGGTAAAATTTCATGGATTAAGTGGAGATTTCTATGGAAATTATAACCAATCTGAATAACACTTTCGCTGTAGAGAACAGATATTTTTTTTTTAATTCTTGTGATGTTAAAAACTAGCCTCGAGAAAAATTCTGCTAAACACGCGAAAAAACATTCGTATGCAACTCGTATATAACTTTTTAGGTAAGGATAATATGTGTATGAAGTTAAAAATGCTCGAAATCTATCCAGTAGCTTTTGCGTGATGCTCTGTCATTTTATTTATTTAGATAGTATTTCGTAATTTCATATAACATAATATTGTAAATAAAAGCACACAAATACCTCAGTATAACTATCTGTGCTACTTTTTTATGAAGGCAACTCAGACTATAATAAAAAATGTTTACAAATTTTGTTACAAAATTATTTATCCTCACAACACGTAGTTGGTGTAAATACATTACTGAATTGGGTCGATAAAACAAAATTTTGCTTATAGTTAACTCGTTTTTGTGTTTTTATGTTCAACTTATAATAACTGTATCATTATGTTTCAAAATTAGCTAAATTCAATTTTAAGCGTTCATATAAAATGTTTTTTTTTTTAAATCCCAGTTTTTATATACTGCGAATCAAGAATGAAGTTCCAAGTTTTAGTTTTATTATGATCTTCATATTTGACATGTACAAAATTTGAAGAATGACGTATAATATTAGGAATGGTACAAATTGGATTTAGCTCGTTTTGAAATGTAAGAACTCAATTTAAGCATCTGCTCTCCACTTACATTAATTCTATACTAAAACTGTATATTATTTATTCTCTTTCTGAGTAAACCTTTTAACTACATTATTCCCAAAACTGAAATTATTAGTGGAAAATATTCTTTAATATTTCAATTATATAAAAAAACACTGAAATGTTTAAAATGATGATGAACTATTTTTTGCTAATATGTTTCTTCCTGTAGAACCTACATAATTTACATGTTAAAAACTATTTTTTTAATATCATAGGAGGCAAACGAACAGACGGGTCACCCGATGTTAAGTGATGCCGTCTATAGACACTTGGGGGGAGGAGTAGGATGTGGGGATAAGAGGTAGAGGAGGTGAGCCTCCGGCGTTCTCACTGGCCGAATGAAACGCAACAATGCAAGCACTGTTACTTCACGTCGATATCTCCGTGAGTGGGTGGTAGTACCGAGGGCGAGCGACCCATTCATGCTGAAACCAGTAATAGCTTCCGAGTGGCTCTACCACTTGAAGATACTGTTAATCAATTTCTGTAACATTGTGATTTTGCATTTAGGAGGATTACTCAGAAATATATCTGTAAATTACTCACTTCATTTACAAGATAACTGTCAAGGTAATTGACAACATTGTTGTGTTTGTTCTCCCGCATTACAAGGATTTCGTTTATGATCAATTCTTTCTTGGGTTGTTGACTCAGGTTCATCTGCTTAATGGCCACCTCCATTCCCGTAGACGTTTCTATTGCTGTGTACACCGTGCCTGATGCACTAAAATATAAAAGGACATGAAATAACATCAAAAATACTTTATTCATTTATTCAATTCAGGCCTTGATGACATCATACTTGAGACCGTCAAAACTACCACCACTTTGGACAACCAACCCAGTCTTCGAAAAGAACAGGCAAGAAAATCACTCAGGATTATTTAACATAATAACATACATATCACATTATAATAAATACATTACAGATATAATCGCTTTTAGTAAATGCACAGACAGAGAAGCGTGTTACTTCCAAACATCACCGTTCATATATTAATCCACACTATAATAAGCCTTTAAACACCAAAACCCTCTTAACATGGTACTTGAATTTACAATCTAGCACACCCCTAATACATTATATTAATGGTACCTTAACATGTCCTTTTTGTACTCCTAAATTTACAGCTAAAATTGGGTACTTCAGCCATCTACGAGCTAAACACCCCAGCTCCTGAGTTTGGTCGCTGTAGCCAAAATCGGCTAGGAGGAAGTTAAAAATACACTTTGAGACTTTCTTGTAAAACCTAACACCATTATCCAAAAATCTGTTACCTATTGAGCCTGAATACTACAACCAAGCAGCTAAAAAAATATAAGATATTAAGTAATATATTTTACTTACCCTTGACCTATTTTTTCCATTTTAGTATACTTTCTGTTTGGATCACCGACGCTTACAATAGTTCTTAATTTTTCTAAAATTTCTTCATCAGTCATTTTCTTTTTCCTTTGCTGTTGTCCCGTTGATCTTCTGTGCCAATAATAAGTTATTTACATTAATTTTATTATTGTTACAGTTTATCATTAGTTTTTTTTTTTTGGAACTGACTGTTGACTTGGCAAGGTCTTAACAGCTTCACCTGATTACAAACTTTAATATTATAAAAGTGACTAGTAAATAACCAGGCCTACAGGCCAAGATCTTTTCAATGAACTGATAATTTCAATTCAGAAGTCTATCAAAATTTTCTTTCGAATTTTTTTTAATCATGATGGTGTTCTGAGACTATATACTGATCTCCTGGGAATGTCTTCTGTTGTATAAATATTATTTGATTTTAAATCGGTTAATATTTCTTACACCATCCAAGATTTATTGGGTAATGATATAATGCAAATTGTGGTGACATTTAATCAACCAACCCCATAATTGTACTGCTTGTGGACTTTGTTAGGACCTCATATTAATAAAATTCAGTTTAGGAAACATGTCTTGGAAACAGAATATTTCAATGTTTTAACAATTTGTTGGCTTCTCCAACATCTAACGATGTGATTGAAATATATAAACTGACTAGTTACATCACGACAAGAAGCATTGTTAAGAGATGTTCTTCTTCTTCTTTAATTTATGGCACCCTGTGTAAGCAATACACAATTCCGCCAATCTTATGTAGATACAGAGTGTGGGCTGTCTGTGCCAGATAGTGTCAAAAATGAAGGGAACCAAGTTAAAAAATGTAATTCAAAAACGAAGATAATTAATTTTGTATTGAGACCTAGTTATTGTGTTTCCCACAGATATACATAAAGGCAAGCTTAGGTATGTTTCGATTAAGAAATATACAATCTGATTAAAGTTTAATTTTGTGAAATTTAATAAATAATGACAATACATGTAAAATTAAAGGGTTGTTATTCACTAAAGCTAAGATACACGTAAGGTTAGTAGGGCGGGAGATATAAGGAGGAAGGACATCAAACAGGGAGAGTCTGTTTCTCGAACAATTAAAGAATATATGATCTGGAGAACCTTCGTCAAGGCCGCATTCGCAAAGAGATTGATTCCTAATAAGAGATGTTCTACAGTAGACCTAAAAGAGCGACATGACTGTTTTCACATATTAATTCTTTAAATCTAGACTTTAAACAATAAATTAGATTCACACTTCACTGGTCATGCAACTTATATCTCAATTATAATGTAACTATACCACAAAGACTGCTATAGTAAATGCAATTTAAAATGTAATTCATAGTATAAAATGTACCCAGTATCAGGATTTGTGTTGGTGAGTGTGGCGCTGGGTGGCGGCTGTTGAACTGCGGGCGGAGGAACATTCGCTGGATTTTTGTTTCGGTCCAGTGGAATCGGGCTACCTACTTGTACTTCTGATCTACTGCAAACCTGTTTGCGTTATAAAATTTTCAAACCTAGCTTTATCTATTTGTGATGAAAATTAAATTAGATACAATTCTGTTTTACAAAGTATAAATAAAACTTAAATGTATGATCAGATTATTTTGCTCAAGAACAACAATATACCTTATATAGATGTTGAGACGATAATATAAAAAGTACATAAATTTTATAACTTTGTTAGAAAAAAAAATCATTTTCTACACACAAAATTTGAATGGTAAACTTAACTAACCATATTAAACTATATAAGAGTTCCATTTTAAGCCCTATTTAAATATGACTGAGGATTAAGTAATAATAATAAAACTGTTAAAATATTTAATTAGTTTTTTTAAAACATGCCTTTAATATTTATATAGTAAATAGAGTACAACTACCCGCATTTACCTTAAATATCATAATTGCTGTTATTTAGAATAGTCTTATTTCAATATTTACTATCATAGCTTACGAGAAAAACTTTTTCACCAAATTGTTTAACTTGTGGATCGATAGAAGACTTGCAAAACTTGTTGATGGAATGCGACCAGAATAATTCACAATGAGAAGCTGTTATCGAATAGTTACAGCTTAATATATTAGATCAGGATTGCTTCCATAGAATCTTGTGTGCACCTGCAAGTGAGGAAGCCAAGATTCTATGGAAGTTTGTGTCTAATTATATTTTGTGAATAAGATAACATTAGGGTACGATGGGACTGATATGTTCTTTATGGACATAAGTACCTAAATAAAAAAATGATTAAAAAAAAATTATTATCATAGAATTAATACACATTACAATATGTAATGCAGTAAAATAAAAAAAGGAACTCACTGAAGGTGTTGTGAGAGCTGGATGCGGCACATGGGGTGGAGATGCAGGGGCGGGGGTTGGTCGTGGCGGTGGAACTTCCTCCTCTTCTATAGGTTTCGTGTACTAGAAAAAGCATATTGTGATTTCTTATATAATTACTTGCTGAACCAGACACACATTGCTGTGGCTATGTTTAATCAAAATTATGATAAAGTATTTGTTAATGAGTCTGCCTAAAAACTTGATACAAAAAGCGAGGTTACATAGTAAATGGATCAACACAACATGTGCACCGTAAAATAAATTGGAGTTGAAAAAGAAATTCAAAATTAAAACATGGCGACATCTATGAGATACCTATAATACTTGGTGTTACAGCATTAGCAAACGAATTTAAAGCGCCATCTGTTCGAGAATTCTGAAACTTACAATTAATAACAATGAAAACATTGAAAATGATTAAAAGATAATTTGTAATACAAGAATATAGAGACCATTAATCAAAATATAAATGATCCTATCTCTTTAGTTGGATCAAATTATATGTAAACGCCAACTTTTATGACATATTTTGCAAACAATTTTATTACATGAATAATATTTCTGTTCAGATCTTCATTAAGAAGATTTGTTTATTTTAAATTATATTGATTATCATTATTGTGACATTTTAGTTAAAAGAAAATGGCGTAATTGTTGAAATAAGCAATTTATAATATTTATTCATACACTAGCTGACCCGTGCAACTTCGTCTGCACCAAATCGATTATTACCTGTTTCAATTATATTTTTTAAGGCGAAAAATATTAATAAACTTAAAACCCGGTTTCAGTGACATCTACGGTTTTCAATTGTAAATCCAAACTATACAGGGGCTCACTCAAATATATACCCAATTGGTATGTGAGAAATCTTTAAAAATAAGTCTAAAACCCGTTCGCAGCATCACATACCGGGTCTATTAAAATAAAAACTAACCTAATATTGTCGATAAATGTCTTCCCAGTATTGGCGATGAATGAATTTTTGCCGATTTCAATTACATTCTTTGTGAAGAAATATTGAAAATATATATTTGTCAAGATAAGCATTTATTATCTATATGTATATTATTTACATTTATTATTATCTTGTTAACTAAAACCCTTATTACATATTGTATTACACTTTCGTTTTTTTTTTTAATTTTGTATTTAATGATAACATCATATGAAAATGGAAGACTTCATTGTATAGTGTTTGTTTCATCCCTTGAAACATACAACCAGACAAATATTCAGATATAACGAAAATATAACGTACAATACTCTTAGTGCGGTCGGGACGCGAGGGCGGCGGTGGAGGAGGTTCTGGATGTTCCGTGTCGGTGGGTGTGGATGATGATGGACTACTAGACGATACCCGTGATACCGATGAACCTAAAATACATGAAATAATTGTAAAATGATGAAATAATGTTTGTATTAAAATTGATTATTTCTTATAATAATATCACAGAATTTATTTCAGACAAATTTCTAATTTAAGTTAAAATTATCATTCAGGTTTCTGCCTGCTACACTGGACTAAACTATTATTGTATATATTGTTACGTACAAAAAAAGTTGAGGCAATCACAATGTCTGTCAACAGAAATGAAAACACTACATGATGAATTAACTTTTAAAATTTCTGACACCAATTATAGTCTGAATTATTTCAATTATCTATTTGGACTCAGGGCAATATTTTTAATATAGTTTATTAATTATTGAAACATTTTATGTGTTCCACAAGCGCAATACAAATTAGCAATATTACATGTAAACAGGCCACTATACTACAAGTCGCTAGTCTGTCTGAAGCAAGCGCAATATATTACAAGCATGTCAAGGACGTAATTGATGCGAACCCATAAGTTTTACTCCTACCAAAAATAGCTCAAAAGCTGAAAAATTAAAATAACATATTCAGTTACTTGTATAGGATAACCATACTATTCCAAATAAAAACAACATTTAGGTTATATAAACTAGTTTCAAAAATTACTAGGTTTAAACTAGATTGCTAAGTAAACTAAAATAAACCTTAACATAGACATGTTCTTTAATTTAATATTTCAAATTTATATTTCTAGGGAGTGTACACTATAACAATTGATATAACATAAATCAAATTTGACTTCTCAAATACCTGAATGTGTCGTATGCATCTGTGCAGATGTCATATACTTTGAAGGTGGTGGTTGAGTCGCTGAAGCATCATACCACTTGAGAACATCTAAGACAGCTTGCGGGTTGTTCTTTTGCTCTTGTTTACTAATGTTAGCGGCCATTAACAGCCGCGCCCATGCTTCTGGCATGCCCTGTAAAGCAGAAGTACTTGGTGTATTAAAAAATGTATATATTCAATAACTTAAATAGAACCACTAAATCCAGAAGGCAGAAGAGATAGTATAGCTAGACTTCATAGTGTATTGTTGATCATGACCTGAAAAAAAATGGGGCATGCCTTGACTGATTTATTGCCATGTTATGTTAAGCATATTTATAATTTTCTGACAATTCTTTCCTATAAAGATAAGGTGTTCACTTGGATGCTATAGAACTTATTTATATTGATTATTTTTATACTTATGAAGTGTATCATCCTTGACTTAACTATTTTTTAGCAGATGTAGATTTGTACTAAAATGGTATGGCTAGGAAATGTTTGAATAATAATGTATGATATTATTTTTAAATCTACACATATTAATTTTGATGTAAATTATATAAGGATAGTTATTAGTAGATACATACTTAAATAATAGCTCATCTATTACTGAGTACATTTTCCAACTACAAGATTAATTGGTTATGTGCTCTAGTGCTCGCGGTTGTAGTCCGGTGAAGCTGTTAAGACTTTGCTAGGTCAATAGCGTAGTCAGTTTAATAAAAAAAGAGCCATCTACAGGAGTCATGATTGGCTATAGTCCTGCTACAATCAAGTAAATAAGTATTATGTTGTAGATTGCATATAGAGGACAGCTTGAAGATGATGCATCCTAATAATTCAAAAGCTTTGTTTATGTCATGACAATGATATATCAATCGAAATATTCACTGGATGCTACCAAAGGGTTAATGTTAAAAACCTTGTCTCCTCCATCCTTCATGAATGGCACAATGAGATGGCACAGGAAAATACACTGTGTGCCACCAATAATAATAATTTCCTTAAAACGTCAACATGATGTCAAGAATAAAACAGAATTGAACATAGATGCACATGCATAACACATACCATTATTATAATAATAGACTAATACCCGGTTTCTGAGATAGTCTGTTAAACTAGCAATAGTTATTGATTCAATAAAATTATCCATAAGATAAATTGTCAAATGGCATGTTGATTTTACTGACATTTATCATTTGATTGTGTGTTCAGAAATTTAAGTTATCGAACCGATACTGTTATTGAACAGATAAACTACAGTTAAAGTAGTAGTCTGGTGAATCTATTAAGACTTTGCTGGGTCTACAATAGTGATGTCAGATCAGAAAAAAATAATTAATACAATTAAAGTACCTCGGAAACCGGGTATAAATCTCTATTGTACAAAAACTAAAGATTTGGTGCTATTTATTAAGTTTTCTATGGATCCTTGCATTTTATAGAGAAATGTAACAAACATGGTTAAGATTCTTACACATAGTTTTAGAGAATAGCTCCTAATCTAATAGAATAACAAAATTGTTTACAAAGTTATTTCTATATAATTAAATTAAACTTTTATTTCAAAACTAAATCAAATATGAGTTACAAAGTAAATTTAATACAGCAAAATATTAAATAACCATTTCAATCTAGTAGCAGTAACCAAGATCTAGTGCAATCCAGTATTAGTTTATCTTTTTTATATAAATAAGTTAACATGCCAGATGAGTCTATATAACAATCTTGAATCTTATATATAGATGTATAAAATTTCTACAATAAACAAATCATAACATAATCACTCCATGCCTTATTATACATATGTAAATTAAAATATAGTCAAGTACATAGAAATGAAGAATAAGAATAAGAATATGAAATACATAAACAGCTAAGAGTATAAATAAGTATGAATTCATCTCCATATTATTTACATGAATTTGTAGACTTTATCACAAATTACATATAATGAAAAAGCGAACTTAAGTTTAACATATATAAGCTTTTACTTACTGTCATAGGCAGCTTGAAACAAAAGCAGTAATACATGGAACTCAATTACTTGGAATCAATACTAACATCCTTCATAATTTTATATTATTACTGTTTAACAAAAACTTCAACATATACAGCTGTATATATTTCGATATAAAACTATATTTTAAATCCATGCCACCGTAGTATTCATAAATAGTAATTTAAGTAGACCTATCTATACTTAGATTACATTTTATCTAGTAAATTCAATATAATTATACAGTGGAATTTAATCCACAATAATCTGATACCATCATGCAATTTTGGTAGTAACTACTTTGTTATAAATACATTTTTTATATGTATAAAGACCCCAAAGTAATGAGAAAAGAAAATAAAGCTCTGTTGTTACATATCTCATGAACATAAATAAATATTTAAAAAAAACATAACAAAACTCCAAAGTGTTATTTAAAAACAAAGCAAAGCTTAAAGCTATAAGACTATGTGTAAGGCAGTGAAGCTTCTCTCTAGTAAATTAATCTGATAATAAATCATAAAACTTTCTATAGTAAATAATTTTGTCAGTGCTGTGTATATAGCAGATCACAGGGGTGACACAAAACCATGATTTGTGCCTGCTTCACAGTAAGGTTATAATGCTTATTTTTATTATATACAGAACTTCATATCAAGTTGCAAAGGAAGGGTTATGCTTTAGTTGTACAAGGAAAGACACAAATCTTTTTTTGGTCAAATTAATAATATGTAACTTTGATATACCTCTACATTGTCTATTGGACATGGGGTTTCCTGCTGTAAATGAAAGGTGTAGTAATAAACTTAGTGAGGTTCATTTCTATCATGGACAAAATAAATATTTCATTACTCACTGTGAACTCTCCAGTGACTGCATCAAATCCTACATGAACAGTGTGCTCAAAATTTGTTGGATAGCTAATATTAGGCTTGCTGTCACTGTGTGCAGTACTTTTTGAACCCTTTATTTTGGCTTTTAATGTTTTCTTTTTTCTATCACTGCCATCATCAGGTTCTAAAAAGATATTTATCAGTTCAAATACAATATATGGGTGCACTGATACTATTATTGGAAACACTTATTATAATATTTGATTCATACAGAGAACAATAGAATTCTACTAACAAGTTGGTAATGTATTTTTGGTTACCTTTTGGAAGAGGCCTCATATCTACTGAAGCAACAGAGTCTCCGCGTTCGGTGGCACGGTTGCTAGTAAGACGCACCGGTGGTGCAGGTGGCTTATCTTCGTCACTTGACATTTTTAATACAAGCCTGTGCTAAACATGTAACACATTAGAATACAATGTTAAGAGTAGAAAAGGCTTTAGGAAATTGTTCATTTGCAAACACTCGTAAATTATATTATGCTAACGTTAAAGTAATATGAGACCAACAACTTCGTTGCCTTAAACAAACGAAGTACTTATATCTTTTTAGTGGAATACGGTATACCTGAGAATAGGAATATCTACGAATCATAATAAGCTCTGACAGTCACATAATAATAAAACGTAAAAGTAAACTACATCATTACTCATGGACGCGCCCCGCAAAGGTTTGCGACTGCGACAAAATTATATTGGATAAAGTATAGAAAGTTTTTTCAAATACCTGAAAAAATACCCGCTCACTTATGGTATAATATTATTATTTATACAATGCTATTACATTTCACACGATAACGGCACATAAAACATGTATTTTTCCAAAGAAATATAACATTCACACACGAAACGACAGCAATGACTAGAGTCAGTGTTACCAAAAAAAAAATCTAAATTAATTTGTACAGAACTAAATAGTTTTGTTAGAACTGTAGTAGATTCTGTGGTTTAGGTTAAGTCATGGTTAAGTATAGTTGATTTAATTAAAGAATGTCATAGCCAATAATACTCTAATTATGAGCAAATCTAAAGTTTACAAAACTTTAACTAAAACTAAAACTTTATCATGTACTTCTATAATTCAGTCATATAAGCCAAAAGTATATCAACCTCGGAATAAGAGATAATAAGCTATAAGCTCCTATAAATTTTTTTCAACTAATTTAATTTTTTTGCTCAAAAGTTTCATAAAATCTTGTGTTCGCGTTTTAAGATATTTAATGTTCACAATTTTTTTTTTTGCATATATTGTATTTATTAATGCACTTAGGGCTGGTGGTAAGATAGTAGTAATAGGTTCCAGGAATTTATTCCACACAATCCTATTCCATTCCCTGGAATTATTCCCTAACCAAGTTTTAATTTGATAATATACATTACTGATATATCGATGAGCTGCTACTCTTTTTCTTGGAAGATGAATAATTGCAAAAGTTTATCGAGCTTTGTTGACTTCATGAATTGTTTGCAACGAAGATAATCAATAATTATATATTGCCATGAAGATGCGTATTCCACTATCATATAATGTACAAGACAGTTATCTTATTGAAATACTTGAGCGAATTGATCCAAATAGGTAAGTTTCTCTAATGAAAGTTACTTCCAATTTTTTAACAACGGAGACGTCGTGTCGCAATTATAAAATGCGTGCAAATATTTTTAAACAATGATATATAATCAAAACTTTTGAAGGAGTATACTTTAGTTTTAATATTTCCTTTGACAACTTTTAAAAAAAAATCTTCTGGTTGCCGTGATTGATTACGTCTAATTAAAATAACGAGACGTTTGGATTCTTCAATATCTAATTTAAAGATAAGAACATCTGTATCATTTCTGGCCTGTTTTGTAGTGATAAATTTATTTTTATTACATAGATTTGATATAAATAATTCCTGGCTTATTGTACCAATGTACGATCATTGTTTCTTCAGACATGATTTTAAAAGAGCAGCAATTCTTCTTACTTGTTCCATTGCACTTATATTTTCACTATAGTCCGAGTACTGGTTAAATAGAACGATGATTCTTGAATCATAATATCTTTGGAAATATCTTACGTGTTTATATAATATATTAGAAAAAGTTGAATTTTTATTCATATGACGCGGTGCAGAAAAAATCGTCCATAATGTATATTAGATTATCTGAAAATATATAAACTATCTATGACATATTATTTATTGGAACTAACAGTTGACCTTGCCTTATGTTTTAAATATGTAAGCGGTGCGTGGTCTAAGCCTTCTATCTCAAAAACGGATGAGTGTATAAAATCTTTTAAAACCAAAAGTTGCAGAGAATTTTGTTCTGTTCATACATCCCAGTCCATTAGTGGTATCCGCCGCAAACTATGAACCCGTACCTAACGCTGCGCGTTATAAAAGACGTCCGCGACACATTTTTACCGACCCTCCTGATTCAATCACGTCAGCGAACGATCAGTACCAGCCTGTCTCTCGAAACAGAGCGTGTTCACGCCCACGCCCGCGTAACCACAGATCACGCCGCCGTGGCCTGGGGGTTAATTTCGCTCTCGCACACCCGATTAGGCCTCCCACGGCAGCGGCTCAAGCCTAGGTTCAATCCTTCGGAGGGGAGCCTTTGAGTGCGTTGCTTGCGCGATACGGTGACACACAAACATACATCACTGCTACAACACTATACGATCATCCCCACACACCTACAGGCTTAGACATGAAAGTGGAAGGGTTTACTTTTTCCCTTATCGAACTGAAAAACTCTCAATTTTCCGATAATAAATAAATGGAGGAGTTGTAGAGGCGTGTATGCTTGGTACACATATACGTTTCAACAACTCATACATATATGAATAATTAGCTAGGTTAGCTAACAAAGATCGTGATTTTGCATGCAACAGGCAACAGCCAAGCCGAAGTGTGCCATGCACCCTTGAGCTGGTTGCCAAAATAAAATCGGCTGAGTGCCTTAAGCGCTTGCCTTAGTAGTCCAGTGAAGCTGTTAAGACCTTGCTGGGTAAATAGCGTAGTCATTTCGAAAAATAAAAAAAATATTCTGTTCATTATTTATCCTGTTTTTAAATAGCATTAGACCACAGGAAGCGAGTTATCTACAAAGAATATCATTTTTGTGATGTTTGATCAATCTTAAGTTGCGGACACGAGATTTCATGAGACTTTTGAGATAAATTTGGATTAGCAAAATAAAGATTTATACGAGGTTACAGCTTCTTAAATCTCATTTTGAGCTTAGCCCTTTTTTATTTCGAATTAACTACGCTTGGACCTAGCAAGGCCTTAACAGCTTCACCAGACTATGAGGTTACCTCTATTTTTTTGTTTACAAGACTAGTCAATAATTCACAGCTGTACGTCTAATAATCTGTGCAGGGGGTATTATCTGTATAGAATGCTGATGTCACACAATAATGTCAAATCATACGTAGTATCCTCTTAGTAGTTTGTGGTCAAATCGCATAGTTTGTTATTGCTGAGTGTTGTTAAATTGAAATTCGGAATTTGTCATTATTTTCGGTATATTTAATAATTATAAAATGATGAAACAAATTCTTCTATAATGGACAGTAATGCTAATACCATGGTTGGTAAATGTATTCATTATATATAATTTGATTCGTTACTATTGCCTACGCTTAGCATTTGCGACAATATTTCAGTTGTATTTTATTCGTAAAATATTGGTGACTAATGTATATTTCCAACACTTACACTACACTAAGTACTGCTATTTTAAAACAAAATAAAATTGAGTATTTATGACATGTTTTCTGGTGTCGTTTTTGAAAGTAAGAGACGAAAATTTGTCCATGTTTCTTTTTTTTTTTTTTCGAATTTACTACACTATTGTGCCAGCAAGGTCTTAACAGCTTCACCGGACCTCTAAGGCGAGCGCTTAAGGCACTCAGCCGATTTTATTTTGGCAACCAGCTCAAGGGTGCACGGCACACCTCGGCTTGGCTGTTGCCTGATGCATACAAAATCGCGATCTATCGTAGCTAACCTAGCTAACTATTCATATATGTATGAATTGTTGAAACGTATATGTGTACCAAGCATACACGCCTCAACAACTCCATATATTTATTATTGGAAAATTGAGAGTTTTTCAGTTCGATAAGGAAAAAAAAAAGTAAACCCTTCCACTTTCATGTGTAAGCATGTAGGCGTGCACGTGTGTGGGTGTGATCGTGTAGTGTTGTAGCGGTGATGTATATTTGTGTGTCAACTTATCGCCCAAGCAACGCACTCAAGGGCTCCCTACCGAGGGATTGAACCTAGACTTGAGCTGCTGCCGTGGGAGGCCTAATCGGGTTCCATGTTTCTTTTTCTTGACATTAATAGTATGTATACAAAATATATATGAATTTGGAAAGAATTGAGTAATTTGATGGAAATGTGTAACTAAAATAATGTTTGTTCATTAACAAAAAGGAAGATGTGATAAAATTGATGTGTTTTGTTTTAGAATCAAGACCAAGTCTCTAAGAAAAGTCCGTTCGATGAACTAAGCAGAGATGAATTAATACATAAGTGTAAAGGGTTACTTGTAATTGCTCAAAAAGCAAAAGTAGCGAAATCTGGTGAGTAATTCATGAATTATACATTCTATACCAATTCAAAGAAAAAATATTTACAATTTAAATTCTGTGAAGACACTGTGATTATTAAAATACTATTACTGATTCGGAAAACAACTCCGTGATTAAGAAAATCTAGTAAAAAAAAATCTAGTTTACCTGTTTTTGGATATACCATTTTTAACTACAAGCAGTTGTATCTTAGTAGATATGTAGAGAAAGATATGACTTCTAGACATTGGTGGTTCATGTAATGACTTATTCTATAATAACTTTTTGATAGTAATAAGTGTTTTATGTAATTGCTGGTCCATAATATAAAAGTTGGAAACAAGAAACAAAAGGTTTTTCGATACTCAAAGAATTTCAGTGATATAATCTCAAAAATAATGATTGTAATTTTATTTACAGAGTTTCAAAGTGAGGTTGAAAGTCATAAACTTCAGCTTGAGAAGTATGAAACAGAAAAAAAAGTTCTTTTTGAAAATATACAAACTCTTCAAGAGCTTGTTGATTCTCTGACAGAACAGAAACTTAACTTTATAACAGAAGTTGATTCTGCACAAAGCAAAATTAAATTACTTACTGGAAAATGCAATAATTATGAGGAAGATATAAACAAATACAAAGCAGATTTGATTGTAAAAGATAAAACTATTTGTGATATTACCCAAAAATTATCACAAATTGACTGTGAAATAATATCTCTTAAAAGACAAAACAATCGTCTTACAGAAGAAAATGAACAACTTATAAATCAGCTCACAGATATTGAAGCAAAAACAGCTGAGTTTAATAACATTGGTTTAAAACAACAAGAACAGCTTCGTATCCTTGAAGATAGTGTACAGAAAGGTAGATTAGTAATTATCATAATTATATGTGATATTAACTTTTAAATGTTTTATGTGTTACATTATTTGAAATTTATAGATAATTAAAACTATTTACTATAAGAAGTTTTATAAAATTACAGATGAAGATTACAAGAAGACCATTGATGAACTCAATTCAAGACTAAAAGAATTAGAGCTCCAAGTTGAAGAACAAGATAAAAAAAAATGTCATGATTATGAAAATAAAATACAGGAAATTACTCAGTTATATGAGATAGAAAAATCAAAAAAAGATAAGGTCAATGTTAAACTAAGGGTGTACAAAGATAAAATATTGAAGTGTGCAACATGTATCAATCAGCTAAAAAATTCAAGGTTTATCCTAAAAAATACCATCAAAGAATACTCTGAAAATATACCAAAATGGCAAAATGATATTATAAAGGCTTCAAAAGTTCTTGATAATCAAATAATACAATTAAATACTGAAAATGCAGATCTTAAGGAGAAATTAAAACAGATGGAAAAACAAATAACTGAAAACATATCAACATATAATTTAACAAAACATAAAGAAGATGAAGCTTATCAAACATTACAAAATCAAAATAAAGAGATAGACATTTTAAGGGTTAAATCTGATGAATGTCAAGAAAAAAATAAGGAACTTTCAAATGAAAACACAAAACTTCATGAAGAATTAACCAAATTGAGGACTTTGTATGAAGAATTGGTTGACATTCAATTACCAGCAAAATTGACTGAATGTGAGTTATTACAATCTCAATTAAATGATAATATTAAAAATACAAATGATCTAGCACAGAAATACACTGAAATTGTTCAATTGGTACAATCCTTATCAAGTGAAAATAAAGCATTAAGTGATTCTCTGAAAGGTGAACCTCAAACCAATGAAATAGTTGAAAATTTAAATTTCCAAATTAAAGCTTTGGAAAGCGAAAAATCTATTTTAGTTAAAGAGAAACTTAATGCTAAAGATAATGTGACTGAATTAGAAAACCAAAATAAATTATTAACAGATCAAGTTGATGAAATCACTTCAAAACTACAATCTGTGACAAACAAATTGGAAACAATACAGAAAGAAAGTATAATTTCTGAAAAAAGGCATAATACTGAAAAGGAAGGGGAGATTAATGCATTAAAATGTGAGATGATGACGATCCAAGAGCAATATGATAGACTTAAAAAAGAGTATGAAGATTTGCAAGATTTGAATGGCCTTTTGCGGGAAGAGGTAGAGACTCTGAAATTCTCTTTAGAACAACCTAAAGATGACTGTGAAAATCTATCTGATTTGAATGTATCTTTACAAGCTGATATTGTAAAACTAGAGACAAAATTGGCTGCATATAAACAGGAAAATTCATCTTTATTAATTGAAGTGAAAGAATTAAGAAATAAAACTAAAGAATACGACATTATAGTTGCTGATTATGAAGATTCTAAGTCAAAACTAGTGGGATACAAAACAGAAAATGCAGAATTATTAAATGAAATGAAGGAATTAAATCAGGTTCTAAAAGAGCGTGGTGAATCTATTTCTAAACTTGAAAAAGCAATTTCTGAAATGGAAAGACTGATTGAAGCACTTGATAAAGACAGAGAGACTGTTCATCAAGAAAAAGCAGATTTGCTGCAAAAAATTGAACATTTAGAGAGTTCATTAAAGAGTGCTGAAAAGAAAACAAGTGAATCAACTGATGCTACAAAGCAAGTTGAGGTTGACAGAGAAAATGCTTTTAGACAGTTAGAAGAGAAAGATATTATTATTGCTACTTTAAAAGATGAGATTGAAAAAATAAAACAACATACTACTCCATCAGAATTGCCAAATGATGATAATATGTCTACATCTACAATATCTAAAGCAGAGGAGCATTCTCGCATGAAAGATTTAGATGAAACATTTGAAGACAAGTAAGACTAAATTACTTTACTCCGTTACTTTAATATGTTCCTTTTTCTGTATTAATTTCTCCTTTACAGATATACAAAGCTGAGACTTTATGCGTTAAAACTTAAAAAAAGAATAAATGAAATTACAAATCAGTTACAAAACACTGAACAAGATAAAACTAAACTTGAAAAATTTGTCTGTGAGCTGCAGGTAGGTAACAAAAATTCAATAACCCAGAGTCAAGATTCAGTTGATAACAGTAATATTGGTGCATCAGAAATAAATATATTACAAGAGAAAGTAAAGACTTTAAATGCTTCTCTAGAAGCAGCAGAAGAGAACTCTATTGAGATCCAAAAATTAAAAGGTATTCCAAATTATTTATTTAATAGTCATTGTAAAAATTGTAACAGTAAAATTGAAAGTTTTTTGGTACCATTCACAGCTGAGTTAACCAACAAAGAGCAACTGTTGTCATCAGAAATTGAAGCTCATAAAGTAACCAAAGACAGCTTGGAAAAGGCTCGACGGGATATTAAAAAGAAAAGTGTACTAAGCCTCGAAATGGAAGATTATGAGAGATCAATGAAAGAACTAACGGCGAAAATGGAGGATAACAAAAAGAAGATGGTCCGGGTTGGTTTTAACTATTATTTTAATTTTTGAATATACTATTTTAATTCATATATCATACCCATAATAAATGTATGTAAATGTTCACATCAGATGGAGTCTACGATAGATACACAAGAAGGAACAATTACAGCAATGAAGACACAAATAAAGTTACTTGAGGACCAAATAAAAACAGAAGAGACTCAGAATAGATTACTTAAAGAAGAGTTACAGCATGTCATAGAAGAAAGACAAGAGAAAGATAATGTTATACAAATGAAGAATGAAATTATCACAAAACTGGAGCAGTCCTTTGAAGATGAAAAACGTAAGAATGAAGAGTCAGACTTAGAACTAACATCATTGCTTAGTGAAAAGGAAAAAGTAATTATGAAACTCGGTGAAGATAAAGCTGAACTAAATAATAAAGTTAAAAGATTAGAGTTTAAATGTACAGAACTTTCTGACAATTTAAGAATTGTGAATATCGAATTAGCTGATCTGAAAACTGAATACACTAGTTATAAGGTATGCTTCAATTATTTCTATATTTATGTTAATATAATTGAGACATATTTTAAAATATAAGGGTTATTCTTCAGGTTCGGGCTCAAGCTGTCCTAAGACAAAATCAGACAGTTGATCACAGTCAGGAGGAACAATTAAAAGAAGAAGCAGCTGCTTTAAGGTCACAAATTGAGGTTCTGATGTTGAAACTGACAACTGTACAGTATGTGTCGATTAAATACTATTTCAAACATGTTCCTTAAAAGAGTTCATTCAGCTAATTATTTATATGTCTGTCTTCAGTTCTTTTTCAATAACAGCTTTTAAAATATGCATATGTACTTGTGGCCTTCGAATCAATCTAAGGTGTATTTTGTAGATATTTCCTCTGTTTAGAAATGGAGCCTAATGTCCCAGTTTGGTCATAATGTTCATTAGAGAATCGGTTTAATCTGAGCAGTTGTAGGTTCTCTAACTGGTATTATGAGACCCATTGATACTGCAACTAACTTCTGTTACTTACTTAGTTCTTAGTTCAGTTACTTCTGTGACTCTGGTTATATGAAGAAATAGTTACCAGCATAGGTTTTTATTGTTCTTTGTATCCCGTTAATTTATGAGGTAGCTATGGAGTTAATATTCACTTTTCGGTATCATTTCTCTGTGGAGGCTCTTCTGTTCACAGTTCCCTTCAACAAATATTTAGAAAGAAAATATGTAGTACTATTGTCACTTAGAGGTAGACTAATTACTATTGCCATTCTAAAAGCATCTATCTGTAGTTGTCGCTAACATACCAGGCTACAAGCATCTTGTTAGCTCACTCACTATATACTATAATGAGCAGATATATGTATATCTATCTATACACTAAAAAATATCCTGTGTATTAGATCAAGCTTTCTGATCCTGAAAAATAACATACCAGATATGGGAATTTCAAAGAAAAAAGATTAATTAATTATTATCATATGGTTATTAGTATCCATTTGCTACTTGTTATTGTGTCTTTAAATATAACTTCTGTAAATAACAACTATTAAGTATAATGGGATTATATTTGTTTAAATATAAAATCATGTATACCTTTTTAATTTTGATGATCATCCGTCCTAGTTGTAATTTATTCTATACTAGCAATTTCTCATGACTTTGCACTTATTTTCTATGCAGGAAATATTTTGAAGGTAGCCTTATATAATTTTTTATCGATTTTCATACAAATGATTGTATCCTCTTACTTTTTGTTGTATGAATTTCCATAAATGGGACACATATGCTAATTGTCACGGGTCCTAGCCCTAGTACTTTGGTTTGTGTGTTAATTTGTTATTCTTTAAGGTATATAGATTAATGTAGTAATATAGCCACTATACGTCCGGTTAAAAATGTCACTATTTGATGAACGTGTTATTTACTACTGTACATTTATATTACTACTACATCGACCTGTAAGCTTGGCTTGTGCAATAGTAAATTATGTGTATAGGGAGCAATTTGATGAACAAAGTTCTGAAGTAGAGAATGCACGTCGACGTGCGGCAGAAGCGACGAATGAGACGACGCGCGCGCAACAACGCACGACACGCTTGCACGCGGACCTCACACGACTCTCGCAACAACTCGAGTCTGAGAGGACTCAGAATAAGCTTCAAGTATGTGGATATTAATAAAGTATTTGAAATCTTGAAGCATCATTAGCTTTGTTTATAGCGTTTTTAAACAACGCATGTATGGACATAGGTTCGTAACCTCACACCTCAGTAGGAGTTTTCTGTGAAAGAAAACATCGCAATGAACACCGAATGTGTTTAGCATCTTAGACCACGTTTTTATATCATAGGAAGCAAATGAACAGGCGGTTCATCTGATGGTAAGTGATCTACACCGTCCATAGACACAAACAACACGAGGTGAGTCGCAAATGCGTTGCCAGCCTGTTTGGTGGGGGGGGGGGGGGGGCTTCGGCGCTCTCACTGACCGATCGAAACACAATAAAACAAGCACTGTTATCTCACGTCGCTGTTTCTATGTGTCTGGTGGTACTACTTCGGTCGAGCCGTCAGTTCTTGTCAAGTCACATTGTCACTTTGTCTTTTTACAAAAAAAAGTATTGATTAAATATGAATCGTTATACCCAGTAAGCGGCAGTATACTGGAATGGTTTAGATTATACTTAAATTACATATATTTCGACAGTTTGTAATAAAATTCATTCGCGATCAGGTCTCAACACTTACACAATGCTACAAGACGCAAATGACTGAATTAGAAGCTAAATATAAGAGAGAAATTGATAGTTTAAAAATGCAGTTAGTAACTGCTAAAGACTCTACGAAAGTTGTTAAAACAATTATGCCTGTCGGGGAAGCAAACTCCAGCCAATTTTTGCCCGTTATACCTAAAGACGATAGTAGCGATGGAGAAATGGATATTAATGTATCCATGATACCTCGGGAAGAAGGAGAGGTAAATATATATTGTACAATCGTAAATTTAAATATAAATAACTGAAGATATCACTTAAAAGTTATACTAATTTGGATACTTAGTTCATATAATATATTTATTTTAATATATTAATACATGGACGATCGAACCTAGCTCGGTTCTTTAAAAAACATGATTAAATTAAAATAAACTGTTAGGTTTGCCTCACAAAATTAGCATTCTTTAGCAAAAATAAAAAAAATATCTCTTTTGCTGTCACTCGGATTTGAACTGGGGTTAGACGGATTTTCGAAGTAGCCGATTTCCATCTGAGATATTTTTGTTTTGACAGCGGCGGTGAAATTTATCTTTATATTCTAGGTATATTTTTCATTGCCTGAAAACACAGATAAAAAAGTTTTCTATGAATGAAATCTAACTAGGACGATTTATCGTCTCCGAACCACCCACATACATACTAAGTTTCACGGAAATCGCAGACGCGGACTGAATATAACAAAGTTTTTTGCAACGAAATAGTTTAAACAAACTAAATTGTTCTTATGCTGTTTAATAATGATTCAAACATTTCACATTATTTTGTATGTAAATATAATTTCAAAATATAATTTATAGATAAATAGGATCTAAGATTTCAAGATTAGATATGATAACGATCTTAACAAATAAAAAGCTTTAAGTCTACAACGTTGTTAATTGCAGTCTCGCATTACAATGATAACGTTTTCACGTTCAAGTTTTATATTGATTTTCATTGCATTTGGCGGCTTAATATTTTTTGAGTAAGTGGGGCAATAAATAAATTGAAGTTATGTATTATTTCACGTTGTTAACGGTAAGTTTCTTTATTTAAAATTATAATGCGAACAGCAGAAAATAAGCTCAATTGTTGGTCAAGTATAGGGAATTAATATTAAGTATCAATAGTCACAAATTTACAATACAAACTCTTATAAAAGAAAAAACAATTAGCCAAATTGGTTCAGCCGTTCGGAAGTCGTGCATTTACATACATTGGTGATTAATTTTTGTTTATATTTTGATCTCAAACTGTGCTGAACATTATTGTAAATATCGAGAAGATTTTTAAAATTATAATTTTACATTATGCAATCTCTTATTGTTCAAATTCTTTTGAATTTCGTAATAAATACGGGTTTTTTTAACTTATTCTGCCAACCGACTCAAACCAGTGCATCATAAGGACTACATTCATTCGTATGAATCTTAATCTCTTATGGTTTTGGACACTGCATGGGTTAGACAGTAGCATAGAATTGGACAGCACAAATAATAAAAATTGCATTAATGTGGTTAACTTTAATATATTCACAAGTGTTATATCCTAGACTGTCGTGTCAACTAGTCGTGGTGGCCTAGTGGTTTGACCTATGGAATAATATTTCAATGTCCGCAGATTCGCGTGTACCAACGAATTTTTGATGAACGATCATTAATTTCATAAAATCTGGAATATCTGCAAATCCAAATCTACTTATTTCATCTTGATTTATTAATTATTTGTAGGGTTCTGAATCGGCACCGAGTCCTCCGCCATCCAAATCATATATGACTGGTTCTGGCAGTAGTCGATCGCCGGTACCTCTAGATAGATTGTTAGAGGAAGGAGTTCCTGATGATGAGGCGTTAGACACCAGTTCGCTAGCTCTAACACCAGAACAAGAGATCGCCGACTTAAAACGAAGGCTACAGGCACAGCAACAAAGGTATTTAATTCATTTAAGTCGTCTCGTTAAACAAGTAAATTTAAAATTCTTAGGAATATTGAACAGTCATAAAAAATAAAGTTTCAAAATATTGTTTTATAATCAATTGCATATATATTGTCACGGTCATATTCGCTTTAATGCCATTCGTTTCTTTCATTCTTTGTACTACTTTGTTAGCTGTACGTAATAATAATTAATGTTTTTAGGTTAATAATAATTCAAATAGCAATATTAATAATGAATGAGTATATATATATATATGTATATATTATATGAATACATGTAATATACTAGCGGACACGTGCCAACTTCCTACCTCGTAGACGTATTAGGCCACGCCCCTTCACCCACAGCGACCGACGCGACCCAACGATTCAAATTATTTCTTTAATATAAAAAACTACTTTTTGTGATTTAAATATAAAAGTTAGAAATGTGTTGTCTTACTTTTTGTAGGCATTATCAAGATCTACAACTTTTCTTTAGAACTCAATCATATGTCTCTCATCGTTAAGGCAGCGTTCGTAAGAAACGGTTTCGTTCGACCGTTTTTTCTCAGGCTGACTTTACAAATCCGACGACCACAAGAATTTTTTTGCATTTTTCGATTTAATATATAGTCTATGACACTCATAAATAACGTGGCTTTCGATTGGTAATATAATTTTCAGAATAGGTTTAGTAATTCCTAAGATTACACCCTACAACTTCACAAACTTTACCTCTTTATAATATTAATATAGAGCTATTAAAAAAAATATTTCTAACTTTATAGATTAATTACTTTTCTACAACGGTTTACATGTGTGAGATGTCCCGCGACGTTTCACTTTTTGTATTTGAGTCTTACTGATCCTTTGACGGAATACAGTCCGCGTCAATATTTTTGCCCGCTCTGAATGTAATATTCGGGCGTGGTCATAATTTCGTCAAGAGAGATATAGTCCGGTGAAGCTGTTAAGACCTTGCTAGGTCAATAGCGTAGTCGGTTCGAGAAAAAAAAATCGTCAAGAGTTCAATATATAACAATGTTAAGATGTCATAGAAATCTAAAATTGACATTTATTTATCTCGACGTTATACGTATAATACAATACGTATGTATATCTAATTTCGTATTTTTTTATTTATAAGGCACACATGATTGATAATAAGTAACTTTTTTTCTCTCGAACAGACTACGCTATTGACCTATAAGTAACTATGTTTCCAATTACAATGTATAGTTTATTTTTCGTCTGCTATATTATCCTAAGTTATATGCATAGAGATGCTATGCATAATAAATACAATAATCAAATCCTATACGAGTATGCTAACTTAATTAAATTATATTAAGGAGAGAATCTATATTTTTACATTATATAACGAAATTCACTCAGACTAAAATGAAATATGTCTGTCTATCTTGATATTGGCACAGCAGGAGACACATCCGGTAATTCTGGCCTTAAATATGTCGACAGTAAAAGGATAATAGTTGATTAATATGCAAAGACTGCAATGTCGTTCTAATTAACTAAGCGTTTCTTCCGTCGATGCGTATAGATTTAACTAGGAAACCAAAATGGAATGAATTAAGTTTTTTTTTTATAATAGGGTGAAGCACGTAACAGTATTGCTGTCGGAATCTGAACGGGAGTGTGCTCGTATGGCGCAGCTCAGTGAGCTGTTGAAAGGGGAGTTAAGACGCGTACGTGGTTCTACTCAGAATGCCCACAATACTGAATACATGAAGAATGTCACACTTAAGGTACGTATTCCTAATTCCATTTTAATAAGTTGTCTATGCATATAATAAGAATATAAATTTTACTTGTGTGTACTTTTTAGATTTTTGTGAGATAAATTATTGCAAGTGTTTAGGAATTAAGTGTTAGATTCAATATTTTTTTAGAAGTGTACGCATGTCTCTCTTTCAATTTGTTTGAATATGCATCAGTGCTTAAGTATTACGTTCACGATAAACCTTAAGCAAATCTTAAAACATATTCTCGAGTAGCAATTAGCCTCGTTTCGATAAAATCGGTTCACTCTATCAGAAATTATTGCAATTTTAATGACGACATGACTCAGTACGAGAGAAAAGTAGATAAGTAATTGGATTTAAGTCGTCGGAGTCGTGGGTACAGTTAGTATAATCTATATAAACAGAATTATAGAGAATCGCTCATCTACTGGATAGATTTCTATTAAAATTGTGTTAATTTAACTTCCTAGATACCTGCTTCTCACCTAGAAAAAGTATCACGATATCTTTATTTAATAGTAAGTTATTACAATTTTTAGAAACAAGGATTTCTTTAAGCTCTAAGCGTTTAATGGTGTCACGCCGTGATGAAGTTGGGGCAAGCGATGTGATGCGGCGTGCCCAGGAAAACGCAAAAAAAAATTACGCTAGCCTTCAATAATGTGTTATCCGTTGTGTAGGAGAACTGCATCACATTATTCTAGTAATTATCATCTCTAGGACAGGTTATATAACTCAACCCAACATGAATATTACATTGATTGTATTTTGTAAACTCGACATCGGCGATTTAATTGGTCTCAACCTTTGTGAACGATTTAGTTCTTCGAGACGCAGCGTGACACTACAGTATCTAGTTGTACATCGTATATATTTTAAAAACATTCGGTGTTATTACAAAAAAAGTTAAATACGTATTGAATACTTGCTTTAAAAATGTTTCGTTTTAAATGCACCGCGCTCGCTGAACGTTCGCCATCATGCTCTTTTGTCTTGCTTTGGTTAGGTTAGGTTAGACTTGCGAAAAACCTTTTTAAAGCAAGTATTCAAAACGTATTTACCTTTTTTGTAAACACCGATTATAGGTAAGTTCATTTTTGACGGATGCATAGTGCGAGGTGTTAGCTCCAGACATAAAAATTGTTCATATGTTGAACCTTAATAAGGGCCAAATGTACGGCGACACACGAAAAGAAAATTACATTTTTTGACCTTAAAACGACATACCCCTATATCATTTCTTTTATAGAGAATAGTGATTCTGATGTGAAGTTATTTTCTCGTATAGTTCCTGACACTCCCTCCGGGTGACGAGCGCAGTCGGCTCGTACCGGTATTACAAAAGATATTAACATTGACGACGGAGGAAACGCAAAAATTGCAAGCGATCGCCAAAGGTAAGTGATTTTTTAAACGACTACAAAAAGGGAGGGAATTTCTCTATTCTCTATTTTCTTTAAACGGGACACAAACACTTTTCACTCATAGTGTCACGGACCGCAAACTAGAAATATTTAGGTATTAAATTAATAAAAAAACGTAATTTCAAATTAACAACGTATTTTAATGTAAAGAAAAATGGTTGTCCAATAAAAAAGACTTAGTATAACCTTCCTACATCACAAAGAACTCATTGCGGTCGAGTTATCTGGGATCTTATTTTACTCAGCGTGCTCATTGAAATGTAAAATAATTAATATACAGAATAATCGGGTAGGCCAACTACCAAGACCCGCGGGCCGCAAGTTGAGTATAGCTGCTCTAGCAAGTTGTATTTTTTTTAACGTTGGCTACCTCAGAGTTTCTTAAGTTATAAAATGATTTGGGAATATTCCTTATTGGAAATAAGATATTTTCAATGTAGTCGCATATTAAGAGAAAACAAACATATTCTAGGAGTTTTTCACTTGAATAATAATACAGCAAAATAGTTATAACCTATATCGACCACAGTTATGTTCTTATGTTTTGAATCAATAATAATAAGATATCGAAGATTTTTACTGCCTTATTATTACTAAAATTGCCCAATTTTACTAATGTTTTCAAACCTCTATTTTGCCAAATATAAACAACTATATAGAAAAACACACAGGCACGGCCAAAGTTATTATTAGCTAATTTCTGAAAAAAAAAATCGTTCAATTTTTTAAGGAGGAGGAAACTGGGGAATACACTTTTTGTATTCGTATATTTTATATTGGTATAATATAATATAATATACACATACATGTATATATACACAACAAATAATTGTTTATTTTTTTCTTTCAAGGTTTGGATCCCAATCCAAGTAAAGGCTGGGGAAGCTATTTACCATGGCCCGGAGGGAAGTAAACAGACTTATTTCTATTTATCGGAAATCATCTAATTTTTATAAATAATTAGAATTATTAGTAATTATCTGTGATTACGGTGTTATTATAAATTAAAAAAAAATATTCTTATTCTTATAGTATGACATTATTATGAAAGTAAGTCTGTTTTAATCATATTTATTATGAATAGATTGTAAATGATTAATAACATATACAAATACAAAAATGAAATACATATATTTAGTGTTTTACGAATGCAATTATTCTAAATCATTTCAAACCAATTTCGCGCTGTTTTTCACTATGTAATTTGTAAAGAATTATTAAGGAATAGTTTAAAAAAATACATACTTCTTATATTGTTCGTAGAGAATAAAACAAATTTCTATAATTCGTATAAGGTTATCATTCATATAAATAAAAAAAATGTCAATGAAGGTTATGAAAGAAAAGTAACACGGCCATAGAATAAAAATAATATTAATACATTACGGCCACAATATTATTTGTATATATCGCTTACTTTGTTTTATTTGTCAACTATAATCGACTGGAGAGAATTTATAGAAACCTGTTAAATTAAACACGTTACATAACGAAATAAGTTATTATAAATTGAATGAATAATTATTAATTACCTAAGAAATTTGTATCGATCTAATATACATTCCGTAACTGAATATTGTGTATTAAATATAATCTGTATTTCACGATTCGACAAACAGACAAGACCAAGACATGTTAGTTTTAAAAATTTTCAATCCTGTTTAATTAAAAATATAGCCTTTTAATTTGATTTTTCTTTTTTCCTTTCTCTTGATCCATATCTTTCTATAATCTATATTTCTATACCAGTATTATAAAGAGGTAAAGTTTGTGACGTTGTGAGGTTGTAGGGGGTAATCTCAGGAACTACTGGTCTGATTTGAAAAACTCTTTCAAGCTCATTTATCGATAATGGTTAATGGCTATATATCATCACGCTAAGACCAATAGGATCGGAGCACCAATGAAGAATATTTCAAAATCAGGGTTTTTCCTCTTGAGAGCTTCGGCTGCATGTTAGAAATAAAGAATATTTTTATTCCACGCAAACGAAGTCGCAGGCAGCGGCTAGTATTGTATATTCGTTACTTTATATCGCATTAACTATTCAATTGTTCTTCAGGAAATGTTGCATAAATGTTTCATTTGTTTTATATATCATAGGAGGCAAACGAACAAATGGGTCATGATGTTAAGTGATCACCACCGGCCATAGACACTAGCAACACCACGGGAGCTCTAAGCGCGTTGCCAGCCTGTGTTTGGGTAAAGGTGGGGGAGGGTTCGAGGAGAGGAGAGAGGTGAGGAGGTGGATCTCCGGCGCTCTCACTAACCGAACGAAACGCAACAATGCAAGCACTGTTACTTCACGTGGGTGTTTCTGTAGGTTGGGTGGTAGTACCTCGGGCGAGCCGACCCGTTCATGCTGAAACCAATAATAACTTCAGCGTGTCTCTATTACCTACGACCATCTTACCCTTCTTCCTACCCACTTACATCCAGGATAACAAATACTGTTTTCATATGTCAAATATACATCAAAGCGAGTGAAGCCGCGAGCAAGAGTTAGTGTACTATATAGATATGCTCGAATTTTTTTTTCGATATTGTTAATTGATTTCGAGATTTTGCAACTCTAAATAACTAGAAATATGCCCAAAATGTTTAAATATATTATATAACTACTGTGAATAATAACAGACAATAACAAAGAGTTGCCATAGTTCAAATATCTGGCTTTAACAAGAAGTTTATCTGTCATCAGAAACAGTACAATTCCACATAAAGGAACATCTGTAGACGGAGGGTAAACCTGATTGTTAGCGTGGTGAGGCAAAATACGAACTTTGTACTGTTAACGAAATACTCAAAAACATTTACAACCCTATCTGTATAAGCATAAGATTTAAACTGTTTTGTCGGCCTCTCGTTATACTTGTTACGCGGCACGCGCCGACGACTTTGATAAATGCCACCGCCTGCGTTTAGTTGGATTTTTGTATTCAATAAAAATGAATATTTATGTAATAAAATAAATAACTGTTTATGGAACAAATTTGTAATGCTTTACCTTTTCGTTATACCATAGCTGATTCCTATCGCAATCTGTTCTTTTACGTATATACTATAACTTATACAAAACATTTCGATGTTTCACATTTGCCAGGCGTCCCAAGACAGCTCAATTTTTTATAATGTTTTTTCATGTAAAATTCTAGAGAGGTTAAAGGGGCTTCCTCTAATCACATATTTCGCAAAAGCAAAATGATATCTAAAACGGTTTAAATACCACTTTCGATTATAAACCAACCATAATTTATACATACAAATGAGGTGTTTGTTATTTCGCTAACTATTTAAACAGTCGAATTTATTTTAACGAAGCTTCTATTGAAAGACTGAGGTGTTTTTACAATATTATCTACGCTTTTTTTTTTTTTCTTTTATTAACGTGGGGAAATCCCTAACGGATACGCTACCCTCCCGGGGGAGAGGGTAGGCGATGTCCGATTCGCACGGACTAGGATCGAGCATGCTCACTGACCTGAAAACTGCCCCTGCGGCAGCCTCGCGAATGAACGCCAGGCGTCGCCCTACTATAGAGAGGCTACTGGGTACACGACCAGCAGCCTCCCCTCGTCAGCCTCACCAGTGCAACGAGGAGATTGGGGGCCCCGCCCCATCCCCTCAGGTTTGGCGACGGTTTTGGGAGGGTTGGGCATTACGCCTCGCCCCTCCCGCTGCCCTTCTTTGGCGGAGAGGACCACTTCTGGGATCGACCTCCCGGGCCCTCTCCGCCGCCTCCTTCTGTGAGATGACGGTCTCGCAGAAGGAGGCTACAGCAGCCCAGACGTCCTCGCTGCCGAGCATGGCCGAAACCACGCCCGCCAGCGAGAGATCGTCCCCCACCGCCGCAACCAGGGCGCGGCGCTGATCGCCCCACGCGGTGCACTCCGAGAGAGTGTGCTGCGCGGTGTCCGTCTCAGCGCCGCACTCGTGGCATGCGGCGGTGGGCTCCCTGCGCGCTATCCGGTGCAAGTACCAACCGAAGCATCTGTGCCCGATCAGCACCTGCACCAGACGGTACGTCAGGGAAATATTATCTACGCTACACGTTACGCGTTTTCACAAGTTAGCGATGATAAAATTCAACGGAGGAAACTTAAAATTAGTACCAGCATTATAGTGGTTATAAAGTAACGTTAAAATTACAATTAAAATGTAAAAATGTTCCTCAATTAACTGAGATAAAACACGTGGAAAAATGAAAGCATAATTATAAGAACAAAGGTGCAAGCTAGTGTGACCTTAAACATACAGATTTTTCTTTAAAGTTATTCATAGAAAGATTTTGGAAATAAATACACAGAGGTAGCATCGTCGTTGCTTAATTGAGATTATCACTGGTACATCATAACTTATACTTCTATTTTGAAACCGAAATACAGTAATTTCTTATTATTTTCTATTTTGCTTACTTCAATTAATACCAATTTAAAAAGCACATACATTATATGATTCATTAACTACGTACTTATTCCGAAATTCGTGTTACTGTCAGTAAAACTGCATTTAAATGAAAAGTGTCACAACATTTTGCCAGAAGCATGTTCGGTTTATGCTTTGTTAGTGTTTATCTAGTATTTGTAATACCACTGTTATCTAGTAATGCTGTCTCATTGTCGAATATTAGGATATTATACTAGAAAGGCTATGGTACAATGCGACTGCTATATTAACTGCAATAAGAGTGCCTAATATAAAAAAATAGAAGCTTGAAAGTAGGTATTGTAATCAGAACGGCGCGGCAGTAATTATTATTGGTATTCATGAAATAAATCAGTGGTTCCTTAGAATTGAAATCAAGAATATTTTAAATTAATATATCACCAAGCACATCTAAATGAAATACTGAATGGATTTTCATGCAGTGTTCACCAATAGATAATTATGATTCACGAGGAAGGTTTACGTATTCGTCAAGGTTTTTGTTATTATCAGGGCGGATAACGTACGCCGGGCCCGCTTATTTATAATAAAAATATATCTATATAGTTAAAGAAACAAAAGAATATGTCCTTCATTATTAGTAAAAGAGCAATATATTATCATCGATATAAATAAAAACAATATATATGTAAGCGCATCACTTTAGAACGGCTTCATCTATTTCACTATTTTTTTTATGTGTAATTGCCAGAATAAGATTTGTATGAAATAGAATGTTTGAAAAATCGTACCAAAATACAGTCAAAAAATGGGATCTGTAGCCAACTGGATAATGATTACCATAATCTTTCTTATGGTTTGTGGCATTTCCAAGTCACTCAGTGTGCATCCAGCGACGACAATTTTTTTTTCGAACTGATTACTCTGTTTACCCAACAAGATCTTAACAGCTTCACTGGAATATTCCAGCGATGATAAGTTTGCAGGCTGCCGATGACTATCGTAGATCATCCAATGGTCGCAGTTTTGGATGGCTTTATATGTATCATCACGCACAGTGACGTTTCTTTGTTATACTAGAAAAATAACAAAAATAATCGGATTTATTATTTGTATTCTCTTGTAAAGATAGCAAAATAAATTGTGTTTAAAGGTCAATGTCCAATAAGCATAATAATAAGAATAAACATCAGAACAGATAAATTAAATTTTACATTAGTTTCCTTTTAATTTTAAACTGGATATGCCCGTGACTACGTCCGCTTGAAATTTCAATTATAAACACTAATAATAAACACATTAATCAAATCGTAGGATTGTATTGTGTACTAAAATTTGACATCGGCCATTTATTTGGCCCCATCCTTTGTGAACGATTCTGTTCTCCGTGACAATGCGACATCTAATTGTGCATCGTATACCTATTTGAAAATTATAGCTATAGTTCATTTCTGACGGGTGCACAGTGAGAAGTTTTGCTTCCTGACATCAAAATTGTTCACATATTGAACCACCCTATAATAAGCCTTCAGTCTTTGTTTTCTTATACATATATACGAATGTGTTATTTATGTAAAACATTTCATGGATTTTATTATACCAGTAAAATAAATAAATAAAGTAAAATAAAATAAACTATCCAATTCCGTCAAAATTCATCCAGTACGTTTTGCGTGAATCCCGACATGCAGACAAATAGGCAAGTTTTTAAAACTATGAAAATCTGTTCTCTCAATGTCTCTAAACCCCATCAGGGTATTTTTTCTTTAAAATATTAAATTTACAGATATTGTCACGTTAGCCTTTTATTGTATGTATTAACAGACTATAAAAGTATATAATTTTACTTGGGCTTATAATTTATGTATTTTTGCACATGATACAGTATTTAAACAGTTTATAAATTTATGTCATAAAATAAACCTACGGTATAATAAACTTTACAAAATAACATCAAAATATTATTAAGTTATAACAAACAGAACAACTTTCTAATTTGTATAGGACATGATTGAATGTGTATAATGAGTAGTACCTGTATAAAATATTTTAAGGTTTCAAAAAGTTTCACTTAGTATAAAGGTTTATTTCAGAATATGTAAAGGAGATTGACTTTTTTTATTCCTAAACCATTACCTACAACCATTTTAAGAAGGTAATATTAATACCTAATTGGGTAATACGAATATGGGCGTTTCCTTACGTTTCTAAAACTGCGCCCGGATACCCGCACCTAACATAATCTCGGGTTTTGTTACCTCTAATCATATTTCTGACTGAATAATATGAATATTGCTTAAAATATCCTCTAAAGACTGAAGGGAAACTTGCTGCGCCCTTATACACAGATGTTTCATTTTATATATACATTTTAAGTACATAGCAGTAGTCATTAGGTAACTAATTTACATCATATATCATTTTTAAAACTATATACAAATTAAAATTGTTGGTCTAACTAAAACATACTATGAAAGAAGCAAAATGTAATGAGCTGAGACCACCAATAGCTGGTACCTACTACAAGAAGATAAGCAGTTATATCGTCACGGAGTACTAGAATTTATTATTAGATATCTTGCATATGTATAAGCCGATTAATAAACTATTCTATTGCTACACTGTAAAACCTAAACCTCTTTCGATGAAAGATCTAAATACATAAAGCCCAAAAACAACTGCTTTTATTTCCGATGATATTATGTAGATATCAATTACAAATGTCTAGTATTACCACATCAGTTATGTTTTAATAAATATAAAAACAGTTACTAAAACATTTTATTACTTCTATTGATATTCTGGACTGGCTTTTAACTAATAGGACCAAATTTGATTTTATTGATTACAATTCCCGGGCGACTGCCTACGGCGCATGCTCGAAATCTCCTGAAAATCGTCACTGCGGCTGCAAAGGTGAGCTCTTCATTATTTAGTTTAAAAGCGCTTGTTACTGGCTTTGTATATCACATTTAGGCTTAACATTTGTGTTGAAACATTAAACAGCAACTACAGATTGGTCGTGTCAAAGAATAAATTCATCTATTTATCAAGGTAATGTACTTGTAGCTTTGCCGGTACCTATCCCACTTTCAACTTACGCAATTTCAAAGGGTTTTTTTTTTTATTAAAAATACATTAATGCTAATATCCGATTACATTTACTAGCGGTTTTTAATAAATCGATTCATTAGATACAAATTAAATATTCCTTTGTTATGCGTTTTAATACAACCAAAACACATTTACTACTGCATATAACTCATATCGCCTGTATTTATATAGCTTGCTTGTACGAATAGATGTTTGCTGATTTTTTATTTATGAAAAAAAAACCTTTCAAGATCTCCGATCTTCTAAATCAAGTTTCTTGACACATCTGCGTCAATGGAGCTCTAAGACTATTACCAAAGAATGAAAGTTTTATATGTTATAATTAAAATTCTTACATACTTGAATGTTTTATGTATAGAAAGCGTTAGATTGTATGTATGAGCATGCATAGAAATCTAAGTGCTCACAAGATGGAGAAAGATGTTTCGGGAAGCCTAGAGATACTCCGCCACATGTCATTGCGCCGTGGGACATGTGACTATTCTAATTTAGAAGCACTATTTCCGAATACATTTATTTAGATTTGCATCTGCAGATCGCTATATCTAATTTTAAATCTAATGCAGTACGATTTTTGTTCATTATCATGGCAAAAGAATTAGTATTATCTATGTGATAGGCACGTTCCTATGTAATTAAAAATTTTTCGTTCAATACTGAGTCTTTCTTATAAAACTTACTAATTAGCTACGTGTCGTAATTTTTAAGTAATTAAACATCCATTTTATCACCCATCCTCAGAACTTATGCAAAGATATTGTATGCTTAAAGGATTCCCTTTCTTTAAGCACCATCTTTAAGCATAAGGTTCCATTCTTTTAATTTCAGCTTTTAAAAATATTTAAATACCTGTCTAAATACCGGCAATAGTAATACTTAGTATATTACATTGATATTATTACATTTTAGCGATTGCAGTGTTTAAGCAGGGGTCATTGTATTTCTTAGTACTAGATATTCGAGACTACCCTTCTAGGGATAAGTAAAATAAATAAATAAAATGTGTATATTTAACAATTAAATAAATACAGGTAATTATGGGGAACAAGGTTTTTTTTTTAAAACGATATAGTATCTATTTTAATATAGTCGCGTCAAATTATGTAAAAATTCTTGTTATAATAAAGATGAAGGCCGTCTAGGCTTTCAGTAATGTTAACCGAAGCGTCCAATGACTGTGCAAAGAGGCTGTGACGCCTGGTTGTCTATATTTGGAAGGATAGGTCCGCTGTATCGACGCGACGCGACGTCCCGGACCTCTTCATGGCGCACGCTCCGTGCGCCTCCACTTAACGGGAATATTGCGTCTATGTAATTCAGTCGTAAACTAGGTTTGGGAGTTGCACTTAGTGCATTACGTAATCCGTGCTTCTACGGTTTGTGAATTTATTGTGAAATTATTTAAATTTAACCAAGTATTAACGCAATATAAAGAAAGGTTATCTTATGAAATAGACGTTGAAACAACAAAAGATTTTGAAATACACTTAAGTATAGTATTTATCTTTAATTTGAAATTAAATTTTAATACTAAATGTAATGTTTTTTCAAAATTCTTATCCGGGGTTATTGTCTGCGATTGTGTGTTTTCTAATATTTATTCCGGGTATTTCGATACAACGGATTTTAAATATAAGTTGCACAATGACGATATGCACAGCCTTTTGCTTTGTATAGATATTTCAATCTACGTACATTTTTGGAACAAGATAAATATATAGGAATAAACGAAAAGAGGTTGATCATCTATGGATAGGAGAGTTTAGGTTTATAGGTCTTAATTATTATTCAAGTAACAAACCTTTTTACTTGTCTTATTATAAAGTATATATACCGATTACTTAATTGGGAATCCTCTTAACTTGATTGTGTATTATTTCGCAAAAAATCTACATCCTTCTCGTTACGTAGCGCTGTAGATAAAATCTAAGGCGTGTCCTTGTATTATTCCGGTCTACATCTGGATTAATCGATACTCGGGCTTTTGTAATAATTATTTGTATTAAACAATAATACAGTCATTTAGAAACCGTTATGTACATTCAAGTATAAGATTTTTTTTCTACTAAAATATTTTTTTTCTACTAAAATATCGGTTCGTCTAGGGTTTTTCGACTTATAGGATTCGACTTTGACCACAATTTAGCTTAAGGTTAGATTATGATGTAACCTAAAATGGTGACATAAATCCTAGAACGGTAGCCACCTTTTATTTATAAATATCGCAATGCATAAAATTAAACAGAGGTAGATTTTCTAATTAAGGAAGGGTGTGCAGCACTTAGGGAATTAACGCAAAGCAACGATAGAGTCGAAGGACCATATGGAAGTGGCGCGTTTTCGGAAATTCTATGTATTTCGTATTTTTTCTTACTAAGGACCAACATTTTTTTAAAAAGGTCATCGCCATCTTAGTTATCAATTAATTAACATCCGAATGATATTAAAATTAATATTTCTAGATATAACCGCTGATTATTCAAACTTGTATCGAACAACGGTTTTTTTTTTATGCGATGTTACTTTTAGCTACCATTACTTGGCGTCTTACCTTAAACGTTGAAGGTATATAGTATGAAAGCATAAAAAAATGTTGTATTCTTATTAAAAAACTATTAAAATTAGATCTGCAGAGTATTCAGTCCCTAAAATGTAATTGTCATTTTGCCATATTTTTATTAACTCGGTTTCTTGTATGTCTATGAAATAGATTTTTATAATTCATTTTAAACTAAGTTTACTACTAACTAAAGACTTCAAACATAGCTCAGAATTAAATGACAATGGAAGAGATAGTGCTAAGTAAAAATTAATAAACTATCGTTTTAAAAGAAACTGAAAAGTATTAAATCAATTTTCTAAAGCCTCATTAGGATTATACATATTTTTTACATTTTATGGTTTTTTCCTTAAATTTAACATTGTAGATTTTTATAAGTTATTTATATATGTACTCGGGAAATAAACAATTATAAGATATGAGTTGATTATTTTATTTAATTAAAAATCTATATCTAAGAGTTTTAAAACAATGTATAAAACGATAGAAATAAGACAATATTTTTAACTTATTATTCAGTTTTATAAACCTGTTAAATTATTATTATTTACCTTGTATTTTCATTCAGAGAGAGCGTACCTGTCTCGAAGAATATATTAAATCTATATCAACGCACGCAACGCAGCAAGCAAAAGATAGTTAATATTAGTAAGAATTAATGACATCTTTAATTCTAAATCTTACATTTTTCCGAATTCGAAATATTTTTTTGACATTTGCTCAATAACGAGTACGTATTGTCTACAGACTAGAACTTCTGTCAGGAACCGTCATCTCATCTCGCTGTTATAATGGGTAAAGAGAAGACTCATATCAATATCGTGGTGATCGGTCATGTGGACTCTGGTAAGTCCACCACCACCGGCCATCTTATTTATAAATGCGGTGGCATCGACAAGCGTACCATAGAGAAGTTCGAGAAGGAGGCTCAAGAGATGGGGAAGGGCTCCTTTAAATATGCTTGGGTACGTATATATTTAAAAAATCAATAAGTCTATTTTTTTATGTGAAACATCTATAGGCGCGGGTAAACCTCATTATTGGCTTAGCGACGTGGCGACGCAAAATACGAAATTTGCACTATTAACGAAATACTCAAAAATATTTGCAACCCTGTATAAATATAAGATTCCAATTCTTTTGTCGGCCACTCGTTATACAACTGTTACGTGGCACGCGCCGACAACCTTGCGCCCTTTGATAAAACACAAACACACCGCGCCTGCGCCTAGTTGAATTTTTGTATTTAATAAAAATACTATGAATATATTGCGTAAAAAAAAAAATAAACAGTCATATTTTATGGAACAAATTTGTAATGCTTTATTTTTTCATTATGTCATAGCTGATTTCTATCGTAATCTCTTTTTTTAGGCATATAACTTATAGAAAATCATTTCGATGTTTCACATCTGCCACGCGTCCCGTGACGGCTCAATTTATTTTTCATAATGTACCCTCACTGCTAAAGTGCAGATTGAATTACCGAGTTAAATCTATTTCTTTAAACTTATAAGTCTTTTGTGTTTTTCCATAGTTTCTCATGATTTTGAATGATAACGTGTCCTTAGATGTTAAACTATTGATAATAAATGAGACTAGATCAGAAGAGCAGCTCCCGAAACACACATACGTACACTTGCTGGATGACTTATTTTGGACTTGATGTTTATAAATAATTAGGCGGATTTTAAAAATTGCTCTACAACCAAGTTAACTATTGGTTTTGTAATAAATTGACTCATAATAACACCGATATTAATATATTTTGACATATCTCAATTTAGAATAAAGAACCTTTTGCTCATCAGAAATAGCTATTAAAAATTGACATTTAGTTTAAGTTTATATCTTATTTAATGATATTTAAAGGTCGAAATCAATTTTGTAGTCTTTCGAAAGACACAACTTCACCTTGAAGAATATAATAATCAAGAATTTAGCTTCAGTAGGCATAAAATTTTTAGACTTTAACGGTAATTAAACTGAGTAAGTGCTCATTAATGAACTGAAATCTCGATCAATTTTTATAAAATTAGAGGAGGAATGCTTACGAGCGAATACTATAAAAATTAATAAAGTGAACTAAAGGGATAACCCCATTTGAATCGAACATAGGTTATATTAAATTAATTAGTTCGGAGAGTACGTTCAATGTAAATTGTTAGGTTCTGGACAAGCTGAAAGCTGAACGCGAACGTGGTATCACCATCGATATTGCTCTGTGGAAGTTTGAAACCAGCAAGTATTACGTGACCATCATCGATGCGCCCGGTCACAGGGACTTCATTAAGAACATGATTACTGGCACCTCGCAGGTTAGTATTTTATAATGCAACAAGAAATAAACATACTGCAACCTAACTGCTGTAGTTTATTGTATTAGTAAATTTTGATATAATTAAGGTTGTATCAAAAGTATTAAGAGATGCTGAGAGGCTGAAAAGTGGTAATAATATGTTGTTTTAAAGAAACTGAGAAAAAATATCACAAAGGAAGCAGGTGGAAATTCGTATTCGAGCTAAACTTAAAGTCTTTCTTTAAAATTTCCATAAAATTAATTTAAAATATTACCCAAAGTAAATAAAAAAAACATTGTTTTAAATTTGTAACAGTTTAGTAGTAATAACAATTAATAATAAGTAACAATTACATTTTATAAATTAGCCTAATTAAAGTTCTTGCTCGAAGTGACTTCCCCTATTGCTTACGCAAATTCACATTCTTTTTCTGCGTTGTGACTTACCTACCGAAGTGGTCAATTTATTCCGCATCGATTTGCTGCGTTTATAATTCTTGTTTTGATTTCTTCCGCGGATGACATAGCCGAGATGTCGTAAACTAGATATTTCATGTGACCCCAGACATAAAAAGCAACCGGCGTTAAGTGTGGCCTCCTCGAAGGCCACGGAATATGTCCTCCTCGCCTTATCCAACGATTAGAAGATTGGCTATCGAGTCATCGCCTAATATTGACACCAAAATGTGCAGAACATTCGTCTTGTCGGTATATCATGTTTTGCCTTGTAGCCAAAGGCATGTTTTCAAAGCGGTCAAACATTTTATTTGGTAAAGAATCTTCATAATTTAGATTGCTCGGTAAAAATGTGGTCCGATTAAATTGTCAATTATTCCCATCCACACATTGACCAACAACGGTGTTGCGACCCTTTTGACCTTTTAATTAGGATTTTTGTGCCCTTTCTCACTCTAATAGTGTTGTTAAGTTACACAACTCGGAAAAAGATTGCGACTTTTCGTACGCAATAGGAAGTTACTTCGAGCAAGACCTTTAATTAGGCTAAATTACAAAATGTCATAATTGTTACTTATTATAACTATTACTGGTTCTAGATTTTATTTTAAATTTCTGTTATTTTTGTTTTTAATTAATGTTATGGAAATCAAAGAATACCCTTAAGTTTAGTTCGAATATGAAATTTCGCTAGTTTGCTTTGTGGTCATTGTTTTTTCAGTTTCCTTGAAATAAATTGCTAGTTCTTATGCATTATTGGAGAGCTTAGAAAACGATAATGTTTTTAAAATAATTTGCAAGCCAAGTCTCACAACGTTTTATTTTTAAGACATTTTAGTGGAAAGTAATCTAAAAAAATTGAAATAATATCGATTTTCGTCTTGCATTTTTTTATATTTGGATGGATAATTATCGTTATAATATTGATAAATAACCAGTGTTTAATCGTTATTATAAATCAGAAGAAAAAACGAGATTTAAATTGAGACCTTTTTTTAAAATAAATTTTTGGTGTTGCATTTTTGACTTATTTTGAAGAAAGCTAAAAAAACATAATAACTCAAAAATTGTTCACTTTTGCGAAATGCATATGGGGAATAAAATTATCACAAATAATCACCCCAATCACCACATAACGGGAATACGTCGAATTAGCAATAACCATGTATACAAAGATTCTAGAATAGATTACCTATTGTTAATACTGCAGCGAAAAAAAATCTACTATACGGCCGTTCATAAAATACGCCTGTACTTACGGGTGGGAAGCAGTGTTTCTTACTGTGACAAGAGGAGTTCTGAGCAGTTAAGGAAAAATGAAGTACCATGACATTCACAGCTCTTTAAAGAGTTGTGTAAAAATTAGCCTTTAGTCCATTAAAGTTGCATGAGCTTTGGATTTTTTAGAGTACGCAATTTTATTTTTGGGATATGTCTGGGGATACAATAGAAGCTTAACCTAAAGTTTGTGGGGTCGCCACCGTTGTCCCCGGGCGCCATCTTGGAAAAAAGGGTTAAAGCACTTATTTCGCGATATTTCGGAAACTATGCGTCTTACAAAAAAATTGTAAACACATAATTTGTAGCAAATTGTTTTGCCTACAAATTGTTTATATAATTTTTTGCCCTAAATTAAATATTAAAGTAGTTATAAGCAAAAAGTGAGAAGTTTTTTATAGAAATTGACTTTTTTACTCTATAACTTTTTTTATACATATTACAAAAATATTAGCTTAGACCAATCTTGTAGATCATCTTTTGAGGATTTTTTTCTCTATAGTTTTGTTAAATTTCATTTATTTTAAACGTTGGTACAACGCTCCAAACTTGACGGGTTCGTCAATGCCTATGAGAATCCGATCGAAACGAAATGTTTAAATTACTTTTTTTTTTAATTGTAAATATATTCTTACAAAATTTTTTCTAAATTCATACAACTTTACTAATTCATTCCTAACTCTTTTCTTTACCATAAAACTTACCTTACCTGTTAAATTTGGAAATTTGCTGTATCTTCATGCCTTTTCAGGATGTAATACAACATCAGCAGCCTATAATATGGGGAAATTAAAATTTATAAGAATTATGGAGAAACATCCTGAATTAGCTGGTCGTACCGCGCTATTCCTCAGTGAGAAAGACGATTCATCTTTGCTCAGTCTTGTTGGCGAACGCTTTTTCATATCAGATGTCTGTAGTGTTACATTTTGAAAGGAGATGTTGTAAACTTGAAGTAAAAATTATTTACTCGTTTCACTCTTTACCAGGCCTTGATAAATGATTTTATTTCCAACAAGAGGCGCGTTATGTTAATATATGCTAATTAAGTTATAATAGTTTACAAAAATTAAAATACCTATTACGTTTTAAATTGCCTTGAAATAAATTTTGGATGTTTTACGATAGTCTAGCTAATAAAACTAAGTAGATGGCATTTATAGATATATACGAGTCCGTACATTTTGAAATGTAGGAACTTAGTAATATCGTTTTTTAAATACTCCAATATAGAAGCTAAGGCCAATATAAAAATGTTTATTTATTATGCAAGAAAGATAATTAAAGGATTGATCTACTTATTTAAGAACTCCCCGAGTAATGTACCTTCTTTTCTAAACATCTATATAGATATAACAAATATATAGATAATAGTATCTATACATATAATAAGAAATCTAAATCTAAGTATCTAAGAGTAAGTATCTAAGGGTAAGTATCTAAGGTAAATCCAAGGTATCTGTACTTTTGGATTTTCGTATAAAAATTATTACATATGTCTAGAAATAATTAATAGAATACATTTAAATCATTTTTAGGAATGTCTGTCTGTCTGTTTGTATGAACACGCATCATTGCTAAAGTACTGATCTCACAATAAAACCTTGACAAAAAAATCATAAAACATACCCTCAGGAGTAATTTAGTTTTTATTACATTAAAATTGGTCCTCTCTATCAAAAGTTAGAATGTTTCAAAATCGTTTTTTTTTTACTTCCGAGAGCTTTCGCAGCATGTTAGCCCCACTAAAGTTAAAGTAACCATTCCACGCGGACGAAGTCGCGGACTGAAGTTAGTATATAGATATAATTATACGAGGTCTGCCGTTGTGCGCGTATCACTGAAAATATTTTGGATAAATTTCTCTTTGTTTTAATTTTTAGATACTTGGTTTTAATCTAAAAACAAGATTATCGCGGTAGCTTCATTAAATATGAAGTTATTAAAGTTTTACGATTCTTATAAGCATTAAATGCGCAATCAGCGACGTGTGTTTTCTTCCCGCGGAATAGTGGAGTAAACGGTATGAAAACTTAATCGTTGTAAGTAATTTGAAGTGTTATACAAATAGTATAAAGCCTTACACTAAGATGACGTCGGCAGGCCGACTGCGCTGTGCTGATCGTAGCCGCCGGCACTGGCGAATTTGAAGCCGGCATCAGTAAGAACGGGCAGACTCGAGAGCATGCGCTCCTGGCCTTCACTTTGGGTGTCAAGCAGCTTATTGTAGGCGTTAACAAGATGGATTCCACCGAGCCTCCCTACCACGAAGCTCGCTACGAGGAAATCAAGAAGGAGGTGTCCTCTTACATCAAGAAAATTGGTGAGACTATAGGAAAAACCCGTAATATCGACTTTCGATATCGATACTTTAAACATTTAACCCATAAATTTTGTCAATCATTTTAATGCATACATAGGTTTCTACTTTAGTTTCTTAGTCAATCTATAGGTAGAGACGAAGCAATTTAGAATCAAGATATAACTTTCAATAAGTCTTAAAATTTCTTATCACTATGTCGATAGTTTCAAATAGAAACATATCTCACATTAGGTTATAACCCGGCTACTGTGGCATTTGTGCCGATTTCGGGCTGGCACGGCGATAACATGCTCGAGCCGTCCGACAAGATGCCCTGGTTCAAGGGATGGACCATCGACCGCAAGGAGGGAAAAGTCGAAGGAAAGACCCTTATCGAGGTTTGTCGTCGTCTGTTTTTATCGTATTTTTATAACTCTATAGCGGTGATAAAATATTTAATTATTTAGGCTCTTGACGCCATCCAACCTCCATCGCGGCCCACCGAGAAGCCGCTGCGTTTGCCTCTCCAGGACGTATACAAGATCGGTGGCATCGGAACGGTGCCCGTTGGCAGAGTTGAGACCGGAATACTCAAACCGGGTAAGTATTTGACAGAAATATTGAATATATACCTATCATTAAACGGAGACTGTATTTCTATATTTTTAAACAGGAATGGTCGTGGTGTTTGCCCCTGCCGCAATCACCACTGAGGTGAAATCTGTAGAAATGCATCACGAGGCTCTACAGGAAGCTATGCCCGGAGACAATGTGGGCTTTAACGTCAAGGTACCTCTCATATTGTTGCTTCTATTGCTGCATTAAAATAAAGTTGATATTAATAACATCTGAATTTATAATTATAATTTAAAGTACTCTTCAATAAATATATTAAAAATCAGTGTTGTTATCGCTTATTTCTAACAATCAAGAACATTTTCAGGGTATAAATATTGCATGATACTGAAACGCAACCGACATAAAGCGTAATTTTTCTGATACAATTAGGTAGGTATTAATTCTAAGTGCAAAGTACAATATTCCAGGTTTTATTATACGAGTTTGTAGTATCTTTTGAAACATGTCATATAACGTAGATTAGCATGTATTTTTTTGTTAAAAAAAAGGGTTAGTAACGGTCATAATTTGAAAATATCTACTGAATTGAATGGATTCGGTTTCTGTCCAGAACGTTTCCGTGAAGGAGTTGCGCCGCGGCTATGTGGCCGGTGACTCCAAGAACGCTCCACCCAAAGGAGCCTCCGATTTCACTGCTCAGGTGAGTTTTTTTGTTTCTTTAATTATTTATAATGCAGATTGTCTATTCTCTACTTTATAATCGTTCTAAAGAATGTGACTCATCCACTATTTAGTTTGTAGTAAATGTCATGCAAGTTGACTATCAAGTGGTGGCGATATCTCTATAAATGTCAATAGCTAAGTTTGTCCTTTTGAAATGATTAATAGTAAATAGCTCTAACCTCTCCAAAGCTTCGCCATGGAGATTATAAATTGAATATTCAATAGGAATTCATTTATAACAAAAAGGCGGAAAATTGCAAATTTCGTTCTATTTATAAATAAAATTTCGTAAAATAATTGGAATATAGACAGACACAAATCACAGCATAAACATTTCTCGTTTTTATAAGATGATTTCACTTTGTATGCAAATATTTGTAATAATCAATAGTTATTAAGTTAAATTAATCGTAAAGTAGAATTTAACGGTGTTATTACAAAAAATGTAAATACGTATTAAATACTTGCTTTAAAAAGGTTTTGTACTAATTGCACCGCGCTCGCCCGAGGCAAGTTCGCGTTATCATTTTTTCGTAAGTCTAACCTAACCTAAGTAAAGCGAGACAACAGAGCAAGATGGCGAACATTCAGCGAGTGCAGTACATTTAAAACGTAACCTTTTTAAAGCAAGTATTCAATATGTATTTAACTTTTTTGTGATAACACCGTAAGTCTTTATGATTATTTACTAGATGGTAATCTAATATGTTCATGTTGCAATTACTCAATGTTCCACACTTTAAAATTATTATTATCAGGAATTTAGATTAGTAAATAAAAACTGGTATAATATAACTGTACGAGTACGTGTTGTTTTAATTAGTCTCTATTACTAAATCATTACGAAAACTTATTAACGCCAGCAGGTTATTTTCGTCAGCTAATTCACTACAATTAAACATAATTTATTATCTAGTTCGTTAATTTCCTGCTATGGTGAGTTATGATTTTGCAATAATCGTCGTAGTTCGACCTTGTCGATCTAAACTTTTAAAAATTAGTAATAATAGACCTATGAAATTGCCGTTCTGCTGTACTGGTCATTTCAGATCAAAAAAATTTTTGTTTGGCTAAGAATTCTAATTTCAAATTTATTTTATTTTAAAAGCATGGAATTCTTTTTCCAAAAGTAGTCATTTTGGAGTTTTTGGCGGGGTTTTAGTCTGTCATGTAGTGGATTTTATATTTTATTCATAATCTTGTGTTATTTGACTATATATTGTGTAAATTTGGTGGTGTTTTACGTAATATAGTTAGTTTATTATGCATAAGTGAAGCAAATGGAAAATAATAACACGGAGCATGAAATTCTGCGATGCCACAAAAACTCCCTGGAAGGTTCTAGCAAGGGATCCACCATCTTGTTAGAATATGGTTTCACACGATGCTTAATATTGGAATGATCACACGAATTTTGTGATATTATTGACTACGTGACAATGGCAGTAATAATCGGAAAGATTGATTGCCAATAATAAAGTTAAAAAAAAGTAGTCATTTGTTTATTGATTAGTGTTACATTTTCAATCTTTTTTGTTACCATGGATGCGTTAAAAATTTGAGTAATTATGGAATATGAGTACCGTGGCAGCAACGCGGCACAAGCGGCATGCAACATCAACGACGTTTACGGAGCTAACACTACAAACCGACGCACCACCTGTTATTGGTTTGCTTACTACCGTTCTGGGAATTTCGACCTGAAAAATGAACCTCGCGGTCATCCGAAGACTTTGGTCGACAATAACGAATTAAAAGCGATTGTTGAAGCTGATGATATACAATCTACGGCTGAATTAGCAGCAGCTTTCGACGTTAGCGTCAAAACAATATTGGTCCATTTGCGTGAAATCGGCAAGTTAAAAAAGCTTGGCAAATGGGTGCCCAACGAACTCGATGATCGCCAGCGCGAAGTACGTGTCGAGACGTGCCTTGCACTGCTCAACAGATACACAAATGAAGGAATTTTGAACCGCATACCTGCGATAAAAAATGGATTCTGTTTGATAACCGCAAGCGCTCAGCAAGTTGGTTGGATTCTGGTTCAGCACCTAAACAATGCCCTAAACGAAAACTTACCCCTAAAAAAGTGATGGTCACTGTTTCGTGGTCTAGCGCCTGTGTGATTCATGACAGCTTCGTACCCAACCGGGTGAGCATTACTGCAGATGTGTACTGTGAAGAACTGAACATAATGATGGAGAAGCTGGCACATCTCCAACCAACAATGGTCAATCGCTTGTCTCCGCTGCTCCTGTACCACGACGCGCGATCTCATACTGCACAGCAAACGGTCTCGAAGCTGCAAGAACTAGGGTTTGAAGTTCTCCGTCATCCGCCCTACTCACCAGACCTTGCGCCTACAGACTACTACATTTTCCAGAATTTGGATAACTCCTTGGCGGGAAAAAAATCAATACCCGAGAGGCAGTACAAAAAACCTTTGAAGAATTTGTTGACTCCCGTCCAGTTGATTTCTTTAAGAAGGGCATCAATAAACTGCCACTGCGTTGGCAAAGATGCATTGATTGCATGGGTGATTACTTCGATTAATACAAATAAAAAATACATGAAAAAAATTCGTTTAAATTTTTTCATACAAAACGGCAATTTCATAGGTAAAGACCTAATATTAAATTTTGGAACACACATACATAAATACATATACACGTACATGTCTGTCGAGTGTTCTATTTATTCGTAAGGAGGTTTTAGACCGGTCTTCTTTATTAAACAGAGACTGCTGAATATGATACAGTCCTAAATATTAATACGTTGACTATGAATAGGGATACGCCCTCAATTACTCCTGCTGGAATATATTGGTCGAGCAAGTTTGGTGGCAGATTCTCGATTTTGAGGGTAAAAGCGAATCGAGTACTAGAAAAGACTTTACAACTATGCTAGCATTTATGATTTTTTTTTCATAAATAATTTCACGACAGAATACTATAGCATATTTTGATAAACGCATGCGTGGCTGATTCCAATATCACGACGCTGTTATGAAATGAAATGAAATTCAAAATGAAATCCATAATATAAATTGGTAGCTATATTTCTTTTATTTAGATAACTCAATAAACTTGATGTCACAAGCCAGGTTTGGCCCTGTAGATAGTTCGATTAGAGCACAACGCAGCTCTAAGCACCTACTCTTGGTGTTTTAGAACATTTAGAAAGAAGTATTTGCAACTTCGGGTTTCCCCATTATTAAACAGCCATGATTGTTACAACACTCGCACAAGATGGTATTGCAAGTAACACTAAAGGTTCTATAATATTGATACAATACATAAAGAAGTTTTACACCATTAATGGGTTTTGTGTTTTCTCCATTTTACTAACTGATACCCGTATCGTCTGTGTTGTTTGTTATCCTAATAATATAATTTATGTACAAAGAAAAAAAGGAAAAATATGCTTTGTAAAATTACTTTATAAATAATGTACTTCTCTTGTCCTGTGCACGCGCACCACACCGTTTGACTCATATCTCTACAGCACAAAGAGATCGCTGAACGAGGAGTGTTTGTAAAAATCTAGGTTCTTTTACATTTCAGTAACTTCTTTTAAGCACCAAGTATCTAAGAAGTAAAAGTAAATTTCTATAAAATCGTATGTGGTTTTTCATTCATGCGTGCACAACGGCGGACTTCTATCATTTCGTTTATGTAGATATTTCACACTAACAGGTGATTGTGCTGAATCACCCGGGGCAAATCAGCAACGGGTACACTCCGGTGCTTGATTGCCACACCGCTCATATCGCTTGCAAGTTCGCCGAGATTAAGGAGAAATGTGACCGTCGTACTGGTTTGTATATTTAATACATTCCTTGTAAACTTTAATTCGACATCACACACGTATGACACAAGTGACATATTCATATAGATTTGATACATATGATCTGAGGTAGAGATTACGTTAGGAATTTGTGCTTACTAGATTAGGTATACTATGGCTCACTGCAAAATTAAATGAAGGATATTCCAGTAATCCTGTGCGGATCTTCAATTAAATAACATAATTAATAATCGTCATAGTTCGTTGAGGATTCTATGTATCTGCTCTTTGAATAAATCCATTTATGAACAAAACGTATTTTTTTCAATTGTTAGGTACGACAAATACTTAAGGATAATTATAATATAGATGTTTGTAATCAAATACTGGCACGCTTAGCATCCGAAAGAGCCAAATTAATCTATAATTTTGTTGGCGTCGGTTATATGGGCAAGAAAGTGATTGCAAAATTCTGTTTTATTAATTTTTTTTTAGTTGACAAAAGATAGGAATTCTTTTGTTTGTTTTTTTTTATATCGTAGCAGTCAAACGAACAGGCAGATCACCTGATGTTAAATGATCACCGTCGTCCAAAGACACTAGCAGCACCAAGGTAGTCGAAGAGGGAGGGAATAAGAGGAGGGGGTATGGAAAGGTGGTCCTCCGGCGCTGTCACTGACCGAATGAAACGCAACAATGCAAGCACTGTTATTTCACGTCGGTTTTTCTTTTGGGCGGGTGGTACTACACCGGGCGAGCCGACTCATATATGCTGAAACCAGTAATAGCTTCAGCGTGGCTCTATAGACCACCTATAAAACCTTATAAGATGTTTGTTTTTTGTATGGATGAGGGTGGCGTGTTCTATTTGAACAAACCGTCGACAAAAATATAAAGAAAAAAAATATTAGGTAAAACAACCGAAGTGGATCCGAAGTCTATAAAGTCTGGTGACGCGGCCATCGTGACTCTGGTGCCGACCAAGCCGCTTTGCGTGGAGTCGTTCCAAGAGTTCCCACCGTTGGGACGCTTTGCTGTGCGCGACATGCGTCAAACTGTGGCCGTGGGTGTTATCAAGGTATCAAATTATGCTCAATTCAGCAATGTCTATAATATTATAATATTTTGTGGGACCATTCATAAAATACGTCGCACAAAATTGTAACGTTTTAGACCTTTCCCCACCACTTCGTCACTCTGTCACTTTTTTTGCGACCCCCATATTAATATTGCGTCATAAATAATTGTTATCTCTCCTTCCCGTACATCTATACTAATAATATAAAGAGGTAAAGTTTGTGACGTTGTGAGTTTGTGACGTTGTAGGAGGTAATCTCAGAAACTACTGGTCAGATTTGAAATATTATATAGATCATTTATTGAGGATGGTTATAAGCTATATATCATCACGCTAAGACCAATAGGAGCGGAGCACCAATGAATAATATTTAAAAATCAGGGGTTTTTTTCCGCTTGAGAGCTTCCGCTGCGTATTAGCGTTAGCCCAAAGTAACTATACCATGCGAACGAAGTCGCGAGGAGAGGCTAGTGTATAGATATCGGTAAAAATCTTTATATTTTCTATATTATATTAATAGGCAGAGAAAAAACTATTAAGAACATCTTCCTCCTTTGTTTCTCAACCGATTTTCTTTTTTAGTAAATATTGACGAAGTTTAGTGTTATCAATAGTTTTGCTCTTTACGTTAAAACTTGGGAAGTGTATAAGTTGTGGTTGAATTTCGACCTCAAGTCGATCACTAGTATATACAAATTGGATGCCTTTAAATTGTAAAAAGAAAAAAAATATTGCGAACGTCATGTTTCCCTAAATCCCTTCGAGTCCCCTTGTCTTAAGGGATAATCCCCTCCTTTCTATAAGTGCCAACATACGTTATGAACGGTCCCTGTAATAAATCTTATCTGATTTAATCCGTCTCTTTTAGAGTGTAACATTCAAGGAGGTGACTACTGGTAAAATTACCAAAGCCGCCGAGAAGGCCCAGAAGAAGAAATAACTATGGGGCTCATTGAACAAAGTCATGCAAACGGTAACCATCGTCAATGCAACTTCGCCTTCGTGTACCTTAAATGTCTCTTCCAATTCCTCTATACCTGTTATAGAGGCTTCCAGTTCAGTTCCCAGTGTGTCCGTTCCCGATGTCGTAACGTCCCCTGTGTGTCTCCCCGACGATGGTTCCGCTGCATCACGCATCTCCAACCCCCTATTGATGTTGACCCTTAGCTGTGTGCGATCCCTCGTAGCGTCTCCCCAACATCGGAGCTTCTTCACTGGTGGCATCAAGTTCGCCTCCTGCTTATGCATTTATTATAACTCGATACTCATAAAGTTACTTTGTTTTAGTTACGCTTACGTATTAAGTTTATATATGTGTGATTATTTTAGTCGTAAGTTACTCTCCAAGTTTGAATTTCCGTACTTGAAAGCTCGTTACGTTTTATTTTTCCATCGCAAGGAGTTTAGGAGGAAAAGCAATGGAGTAGTCTCGTCGAATTTTTAAACCTTTTCTGTGTATACGCCATCTTGGCTATTATGTTTAAACATAAACGTTACTTTTAATCTCACGTTGTTATTATTTTCTATAGTTTAAATTAATCTTAAAATCGTTTTTATTTTCAAGTTTATTAGTTTATTTGATTAGTTTACGTTTTTTTTCCTAGTAATAATAATAATGTAAAAAGGTTTTACTGTCGATTAAAATTTAGTTGACTGTTGTACTTCGGTTAGTAAAGTTGAAGACTATTATGGTAATGGATTACATCCTGTATTATATAAGGATTGTTGGTTCTAAACCAATTCCTTGTAATTAGCAGTATGAGTAAAGCGTTAAAAACGTATTTATATGAATTTTTGAGACTCTGTAAAATGTAGGTAACGTGATTTATGTTCCTAGTAGATAATTTATTTTATAAACTTCTATGTAAAGGTTTAAACATTCAGTGTAAATCGATCCATGGTATTTTTCTCGTAAAACTAATGTTTTAGATGTTCTTACATACGGAAAACAAGTTTAAGACTCAGTTAAGCTAAATGTATCTTTGTAATTTCAATAATTTTGTAATGACCTTGATCCTGATAAAACCAATAAAGAAGCTACTGGTACGATGGACTTTTATTTACTTTATTTTAGACCATCAAATCTGGATTTAAAAAATAGTATACGTAGAACAATCATTAGAGTATTGGAAAACCTAGCGATCTGTTATCTAATTAAAAATCAATTGCCGAATAAATGTAGGCGCATCGCTTAAATACCGCCGTACGGATTTGGCGGATTATTTTTTGTTGTGTTTATAATTGAGTCTTTATATTTTCTCTGAATATATTTCATCTATACCCAATTTTAATCGTATATTTATTTTATCATGTTTACTTTTTTTAAAGATATCCAGTTTTTGTACACCAAGTTAAAGTTCAAATTTTACTGTTCTTAAGGTTTTTAGTGTTATCTTTTACGATCCTTATATTTTGCGTATATAAATTTAAACATTTTGAAAAATAACTTGAGATATTAAAAGGGCTAAAATTGAACTAAGCTAATTTTGAAATGTAACGACTCAATTGTCGGAACATGGGTCGGGAGATGCGTTTGTATAGAAAAAAATTAAGATAAATATTCGGAATAAAGTGAAAATTTTGAATTAAAAAATTTCAATGTTAAAAGAGAGGATCCGAGTGATATAGAAAACGGTAAGTGTAGGACAATAGTGAATAAAATGCATTTAAATCATAAGATAGCACTTTTTCTAGAGCGTTAATTTTTCTATGGGAAAACATGTATTTTGTAATAGTAAGTATTTATGTAATCAACTTACAAAATCACAAAATTGATCTTTTCTTTGGTACATTTTTTATGACAACTTGCCTTATAAACAGTGTTTAGTTTCAATAAAGATTTTAGATATCTGATAATAATGAAAGTATAATATAATAAGCTATTTATTGTACAGATGTTTTAGTTTAGTTAATTGTAATGCAATTACTGTCAATTATTAATACATGTGATGTTATAACAAACACAAATATTAACATTTTTTAATAAAAGATAATAAAGTGACTTATAAGTTGTAGAGACGGTGCATTTTTTAAAAATAAAAAATTCAAATTTCAAAAAAAAAATCAGACTAAACCAAATTGAAATCGGTTTCAAGAATGAGACCCAAAGGGTATCGCAAAATGCTTACAAATAAAATATACAACTGCAGTCGTATTACTCTAAAACAAATTAAGTTACTAATATTTGTATATCTAAGTTAAACTCTCTTTTTTGGCATAAGGTTGTCATCAGCAAAGCGGATATAGATATCCAAACTACTTAGATAGTGATGTAGCAACTTTTTGTTGCAGAAATTAGTTATGGATTATTTATTTTTTCTTGCTTATAATGTTAATTGTATTGGCTTAATTGATGGAACTGTGACAAACTCGTTGTCCCATATTTTAGACTTAGTAAAACGAGTAATAGTTTTTTTGGGAAATAGTGTGAGGTTCTATAAGTGTCCCAAAAGATATTACCGTTTTGCCGGATTGTGAATTTAAGCGCCATGTCAAGCGGGTTTTGATGTCAAAAGGCTATTATAGAGTAAATCAGTGTATGAACGATAGTGATGTTTGGAATTGAGTCATCTCTGTGCATCCATTAAAACATTTCTAACATATATGTAATATATTCTAAATATTATATAGATATATTTGTTAAAATAATAAACCACATCGAACTTCTTGCCGGTTCTTCTCGATCACTGGGTTGATTTTCGAACCGGTGGTAGTTTTGACGTTCATAAGTGCCTTCTTAGGGCCTAAATTTAATAAAGTGATTTTGACTACAAAAATTTAATTAAAATCAATTGAGGTTGAGTTTTCATTTAAATTTATTCACTAGATTTTTTTACAAATTTTAAAATTATTTTATTCATAATATTGAGAGACGGTTAATTTCACAAATACTTATGCTTTCGGCGCCGACATTAAAGTACCTACCGTGTACCGTAAAAATCGTATCCGTGAGCATATATATATATATTTTATTATTATTATTAGTAATTTATTAAATATTCACTGTTTAATTATTATTAGTTTTTTTTTTGGTTTTGTTATATTTAGAAATAATCTTGTATTTTATACATCATTATTAAGACTAAATTACAAACTGACTAAACAACTATGTTGACATGACAACCACGTCCTTATTCAAATATACATCAATACAACAATCCTCCCCCATTATACTTTTCCTTGCACATTTTCTTTTTCTGGTTGATTAACGGAATTTGCATCAGTGCTATGTGAAGCGTGTACAGGAGATTCCTCGGGAGACCTATCACTCAATTCTATAGGACATTCCCAATTCTGTATTTCGGAATTCGCGGTACCCTTATTTACAATTAACTGGTTTTTATGCTTCTTCATTACTTGAGAGGTCATGCAATCCTTAATGATGTAGGTAACTTTCCCTATTTTTCTTATTACTATTCCTTTATTCCAGGATCTTTGACTATTTGGCATCGACTTTTTATAATAAATATAGTCACCAGACTTAAACGATTGATAATTTCTTCCTCCATAGGCTTTACTTTGCAGCATCTGTTTATGTTTAATACGATTAGCGAGAGTATCTGATGATGTCGCTGGAACCTTTGGATTAATTATATCCAAACGAGACCGAAGTTTTCGACCAAAAACTAATTGAGCAGGCGAAGTACCTGTCATGGAGTGCACTGAGTTACGATAGTCAAAAAGATATTTTAAAAGATTGTTATTTATATCCTTAATGTTGCTGCTATTCATAACACAAGACTTAATTCCTTTTTTGACTATCTTAACATAGCTTTCTGCCTGACCGTTACTGGCAGGATGATAAGCTGGAGATGTTACATGTGAAATCCCATTTGATAGACAAAATGCCGAAAATTCAGCCGAAATAAACTGAGTGCCATTGTCACTTACTAACGTATGCGGTACACCGAATCGTGACATAAATTCACAAAGTTTTGCTATAATTAAAGAAGAAAATGTACTGCTCATTTCGTAGGCTTCTACCCATTTTGTATAAGCATCTACAATGACAAAATAACAATGATTATTTATAGGACCAAATAAATCTACATGTATTCTATAAAATGGGTGTGGAGGATGAGGCCACGAAGCCAACGGAGCACGTGGAGGTGATTGTCTAAGTTGAACACATATAGGGCAATTTGCAATAACAAACTCTATTTTTTTATCCATGCCAGGAAACCAAAATCGACTACGAGCTTCAGTTTTAGTTTTCACAATGCCTAGATGGGATTTGTGTAATTCTGATATTATTTTATTTTGTAAACTGGAAGGAATTATTAACTTATGACCACGCATTACACAACCCTTCTCAAAAGATAATTGTGTTTTACATAAAAAGTATGGTTTAAGCTCTTGATCCAGCAATTTTCTAGGCCAACCATCTTGTATATATTTAATAACTCTACGTAATCTACTATCCTTATTCGTTTCGACGCTTATTTGCTCGAGTGTAACTGGCAAACTACCATCCACAACAAAATTTACATACGTAGCACGGTCCTCTACAACCTCAAATTCAACCTTTTGTGAAACTCTGTTGTTCACTCCACTGCCTACTTTCTGGAATGACTCTTGATCAGGTAGACTTGCCCTGGATAAGTAATCTGCTGAATTATCTGCGCTACGGATATATTCAATAGTAAAATTGTAACCACTTAAAAACAAAGCGTAACGTTGCAGTCGATTAGCAGAAACCTCAGGTATTCCACGGTAAGGACCGAATATAGATAGTAACGGTTTATGATCCGTACGAAGTACAAACGGTACCGACCGACCATATAAATATTGATGAAACTTCCGTACTCCAAATATTATTGCGGTTGCCTCCTTTTGTATTTGAGAATACCTTTTTTCTGCTGAATTCAGCGTTTTTGAAGCAAAAGAAATAGGACGTTTCATATGATCGTCCCCGATTTGCGACAAGATGGCTCCGAGGCCATTTGGTGAAGCATCTACTGTCAGAATTAATTTTGCATTAGGATCAAAATGAGCTAGGACTTGATCTGATGACAATATTTTTTTAATAAAATCGAAAGCATTCTGATGTTGTGTGTTCCAGTTCCATTTCCTTCCTTTCTGCAATAAATCGTAAAGAGGACTTAAAACAGACGATGCATTTGGAACAAAACTCCGATAGTAGTTGACAAGTCCTAAGAACGATTGTAATTTTTTAACATTGGTAGGAGTAGGCGCATCGATGATAGCTTTTACTTTTTGCTCGGATTTTTTTAAGCCATACTTATTAATTGTATAACCTAAATACTCAATTTCATCCTTAAAAAACTCACATTTATCCTTGCGTAAAGTTAATCCTGCGTTTTGAAATCTTTGCAACACCGCGTTGAGCCTGTGTAAATGTTCGTTATAATTAACACCAGTAACCAGGACATCATCAAGCATGCACATAACCCCTTCCATACCAGAGAGCAAGCAATCCATTGCCCGTTGAAAGATAGCCGGTGCACTAGCGAGACCAAACACTAATCTAGTATAATTAAAGAGGCCACGGTGGGTGTTAATGCATGTAACTTTCTGAGATTCTTCATCAAGAACGAACTGATTGTAAGCCTGAGATAAATCTAGCTTACTGAATTGTTGTCCGCCATGCAATTTTGAAAAAAGTTCGCGAGCCGTTGGCAACGGATACTTTTCAACAACCAATTGTTTATTTAACCCAACTGCATAATCCGCACACAATCGTAACGAACCGTCTCGTTTTAATACAGGCACAATAGGTGACGCATACTCAGAGTGTTCAGTTGGTTTCAATATACCTAAAGAAATCAACCTGTCAATTTCTCTATCAACTTTTTCTCTAAGAGCAAAAGCTAGTGGTCGAGCTCTAACAAAAAAAGGTTTCATGTTTTCTTTTAATTGTAATTTAATTTTATACTTATTGAAGACACCTAGTTCGTCTGAAAATACTGTTGGATATTTAGATTGAAGTTGACTGAACATATTATTATTATCTTTGTCACAAAAATTCACAGACATAATTTTTAAGTTAAATAAAGAAATAAAATCACGTCCCAAAAGGGGCGGACCACCATCCTTAATCACATAAACATCTAAAATATGTGATTTATTTTTATAAGAAAACATAAGCCTAGTTACGCCTACACACTCAATACGCTTACCTGTATATGATACTAGCCGTTTACTAGTCATAGACAATGGCAACTCATTAAAATATTTACTAAAAGTTCGATTAGATATAGCTGTGACTGCTGAACCAGTATCAATTTGAAATTTTAAAGGTACTCCTTGTACAGATACAACTTCTGTCATAGGTTCACCAGTTAATGAACCAATATTATAAAACTTACCATCGTCATTACTCTCACTCGTCATATTTTTCTGAACAAAATTTATCTTTTTGCACATGCGCTGCAAATGACCTTTTTGATTACATTTCTTACATTTATAATTTACAAAACGACAATCTAACGAGGTATGATTCCTATACCCGCACACAGAACACACTTTCTGGACCTTACTGGTCGACGCTTTTGAGTATTGATTAATTTTGAGGAGCTGATCGTCCTGCAGGGGCTCTTGAACTGTCGCCGATACTGATGCTGCACCCATACGTGCAGTATAAACGCTCTCCGCTAGATCAATTGCCTTTGCTAATGTCAACCCCTCGACGTGTTGAGAAAATAACTTATCACGTTCTACACCCGGAATCATTCCCATTATAAAACGATCTCGTAAAGCTTCTTCGACGTTCAAAAAGAAACAGTGAGCTGTTAGACCTCGTAATCTTGCTGCCCATTCTACGAATGTCTCGTTCGATTTTTGAAATGCGGCATAAAATTTGCATCGTTCGCCGAATCCACATCTTGTAGGAGTAAAATGTTTATCTAAAATTTTTAAAATATCTTCATAAGGTACCTCCTGCAGTTCCTTGGGTAATGCTAAGTCTGCAGCCAATCTATAAGTGCTTTCGCTGAGTGTAGTCAGTAAAATTGCTCGTTTCCTGATATTAGCAGGATCCTTTGCTACGTCAATCTCGTTTGCGATAAACCATTGCACTAAACGGGCTTTGAATATTTGCCACTGTTGAACATTGTGGTCAAAACTTTCCACGATCCCGTACTGTGCCATTTCGCACTTTAAACGTGAGTTCTCGTCGCCAATGTTATATTTAGAAATAATCTTGTATTTTATACATCATTATTAAGACTAAATTACAAACTGACTAAACAACTATGTTGACATGACAACCACGTCCTTATTCAAATATACATCAATACAACAGGTTTATGACGTTATTGTTTTTATAGCGCTTGCATTTCCATTCTTTATGGCCATTTTTAGGTTGTAATCCACAATATCCCGTGCCGGAGCGTCCACGGCCCGACGAATGAACCTACTTATCGCGTCGTCAGTCACGTCGGTATAGTAGACACAGGTGTCGGTGTGTCTAGATATTGCCACTATAGCATGTGAAACGCTATCTAGGATTTGTACCCTTCTGCTCTTTGTTTGCAGGATCACCACCGATTTGAAGGTCAGTCCTTGGGATTCATGCACTGTCAGAACGCGCGATCCTTCTCCTACCCCGTAGCCCTTTTTAATCAAGGCTTTTTTCTCCTCCTGTGTGTGTACCAGGAAGAGAGTATCGGGAGTGTTTGAGGGTATTCATTCGCCCTGATAGCCCCTGATGCTCAGAGATCTTACTATCGGTTTCGGTGAATATATACCGTCGTATACTTGACTCAGTGCATAGGCTACATCCATCGGGTTCCTGTAAGTGCAAGTGAGCTGTTTGTCAATACTGGCTACGGCCGTTGGTCTGGTATATGCCATCCGAAATAATTTTTCCCAGTCGATGTAGGGTAGTTGGTTGATACCTCCAATGAGGAGAATTTCGCTTGCTTCCGCCAACCGACCGGCAGTCAGGATTGCTCCGAAATGGTTCATGAGAGCCTCATCCACGATTAACCTTGGACGTTTATCATGCTCTCTGAAACCATTCACCAATATGGACGCCATGGTGCGCGCACGCTTTTCTGCTTTTTTGCCGTGTGCCTGCACCAGTTTCTTCTGTAGGTCTTTTGCCGCTTCGGTTGTGGTAGTCGCTACAGCGTCCCTCTCCACATTGAAGTTTTTAATCAACCACGTAGTCTTTCCACAGCCGGGAACCCCGTTCGTCCATATGATCTTAGGTGTCGCTTTAGTGCTTTAGTGCCACTGCTGGATTTAGAACCCTCGAGGTAGTTTTTACCCTATCGAGTATATTTTCCTCCAGCATGATTCTTGTGCACCGAGCGACTACTACTATTGGATCATCCGGGGGCGTTTCGAACATCTGAGGCTGAGGTGCTTCCCGTGTCTCGTTCTCTTTCCTTCATGCCGCTTTATGTTAAAACCGGATATAGAAACAGCTATGTAGACCGACAAAATATTCTAGTAATTATAAAGACAGATGGTAAAAATCTTAGAAATAAATTAAATGTACATATGTCAATTTGCGAAACTATATAAAATCACGCATGTCACGCCACCCGAAGTTCTAACACTTTCGCTCTTCTGTTTCTTCAGTGATATTAACAAACAGTTACTATAGTTTGCCTTAAACTCGTAGTTTGGTGAAGCTGATAAAGCTTTGCTAGGCCAATAACGTAGTCAGTTCAAAAAAAAAGCGTCAAACTTTTTGACCGCTCTGCAGTAGATGCACAGAACATAAATTTGGATATCAGAAGGACGGCAAAGAAGTGAATACGGCGCGGAGCAGGTTCACCCGCGCTTGTACCTCGTCCCTGTGGCATTGACGTTGACATGTGTCACTGTCAGTATTAGTTGCAGTGCAGTGCAGTGCAGTCGCATCACAGAATACTATATACTATTGGAAAAGTCGCATTCAGAGTAGGGACACGGTATCGAATAGAAAGTATCGACACTGCACTCATGAATAGTATCGAATAAAAATTATCGTACTCATAAAACTATTGAAACAAAAGTATCGATACTTCAAAGTATCGATAATTGTCTCATGAGTAGTATTGAATTAAAGTATCTTACTCATAAAAGTATCGAGTACTTTTTATAGGGCCTAATACTTATACTTCCGGACGTCTATGTCACTCAGTAAGTAGCTTCAGTAGATCATAACATAACTAAACAAATGGTATTGGTAAATATATTTAATACAATGATAAAAAAAAGGATAAATGAAACGGCAAAAATTAAAAATATTATTTTAAAAAATGAATCTTTTTATTACTTTGTTCCCATTCCTCCTTTAGACAATCGCATAAAAAATTAATTTTATCGCGCCGTATTGGTGATTAGCGGTCTCGGATTTTCGATAAGTGACTTGCTACTTTAGAAAAGATTTTTTTTTAAACTTCAATATTCACACGAACTAGTGAAATGAATGAAAGGATAGAAATTCAACGTCTATGAACGAATGTAACAATTTTGAGCTCAAAGTTTTAGAAAGTTCAGTACGATTGAACTAGATGGCGTTGCCATAAACATGAACCGTAAGATCAAGTTTAAAATTTTTCTGTAATTCTTTCGATACGATACCTGACAAAAAGTACTCATTGAGTAAAAGTATTGAACACAAAATATCGAGTACAAAAGTATTGGCATCGAAAGGAAATGTACTTGATACCACAAAGTATCGATACTTTTTTCGTGTTTCTAATTTTTAAATTTTTAAAATTTTTAATATTCTAAAGGCTCCGCAAGGCCAATAGAATAGTTCGAAGAAAAAAATGATTTGTTTACTTCGAACGTATTTCACTTCCAGTAACGCTATTGAAGCGAACCCGATTAGGGCTCCCACGGCAGCGGCTCGAGCCTAGGTTCGATCCCTCCGTAGAAGCCCTTGACTGCGTTGCTTGCGGGATACGGTGACACACAAATATACATCACCGCTACAACACTACACGATCACCCCCGCACACGTACACGCTTACACATGAAAGTGGAAGGGTTTACTTTTTTTCCCTTATCGAACTGAAAAACTCTCAATTTTCCGATAATAAATATATGAAGGATTTGTTGAGGCGTGTATGCTTGGTACACATATACGTTTCAACAACTCATACATATATGAATAGTTACCTAGGTTAGCTAAGATAGGTCGCGATTTTGCATGCAACAGGCAACAGCCAAGCCGAGGTGTGCCGTGCACCCTTGAGCTGCTTGTCAAAATAAAGTCGGCTGAGTGCCTTAAGCGCTCGCCTTAGTAGTCCGGTGAAGCTGTTAAGACCTTGCTGGGTCAATAGCGTAGTCATTTCGAAAAAAAAAACGCTATTGAAGCGACAAACATAACACTTAAACAGTGTATATGCTACAAGATATTCACTATGGATAAAAACAATGTATAATGTGAAACATTCAATGAAAGTAGGTACACAATCACTCAAAACTCACTAACCAGGTAGTGATCAGATATTATCTAGAGCTAATTATAACTAACAATACATTATATGGAGTATTATTACTCTGTTTTTATCTAAAACTTTCTTATTCACCTACAATTGTTTTAATTTTTACTTTTATTTTATTACTCCCGTTATAATTTATTTTTACTATCTCTACATTACTTATTTTATATGTATGTAAATCTCGTATGTACGTATATATCCGCTTAACTCAAATATACAGGTTTTTATAATTTAGCTGTCAAAGCATTTATAAAACCACACAATTAACTTCTTGACTTTACTATGCGTAAGGCCGAACTTAAAGCTATATTCAGAGTGGCTAAATAGTTTGACGAAGACAGACTATACGCGTTTTTGCTCCCGTACTGACGATGGGTATTTGTTTGTTTTTATATATTAAATTTTTATTCTGGCGTTTTATTATTAATTTCTGTTATTTGTTTACTATAAATCTACCGAAATATATCTCTGAGTAAATCTCCAATTACAAAATGTAGTAATATATAGTATTATATTATGTAATATCTATTGTTAGTACGAAGAGACTAGGGCATATAATGCTTTGCATAATTCTTCGTATATGTTCATTCGATCTTTAATAAAATAATCTTGTCATGCATGTGATTGTTAATCTCGAGACATTTAACGAATTTTGATATTACTACAACTGTTTGACTTGCATCTAAATCTAAATAAACTTGAAAAAAAAAAGATATCTATTGTTTTAGTTAATAATTGGCCAAAGGGCTCGATGCTCATATATACATTTTCATGTCATTACTGTCAAGATGACACTAACAGTCAAAACTGACTCTGACAGCCAAAATTTGACAGTTGATAGTTAGGTTTCCGGTTATCGATGTTGATACTAATTTTACGTTACCAGCGTTGTTGATAACGAAACACGATGACGTGTGCCTTGCCGTAAGTGAAAGTTACTTATTTGTGGTAGGAGCAGGGCGCGTAGGCTTTCAATATCGGTTGTGTACCTATAAAAGTGCAGTCTCTCGCTAGCCGTGGTTTCGTTCGCTCAAGCTCTCGTTTACGATCTATTTAGTTTACGATGTGTGGAATTTTTGCATACATTAACCACCTGACGCCTAAAACGCGCCGCGAAATATTGGAATTGCTCGTAAATGGATTAAAACGGCTGGAATACCGTGGATACGATTCCGCAGGGGTCGCCATAGATGCCGCTGATCAGAAAGATATAGCTGTTTTGAAACGGAGCGGTAAAGTTGCAGCACTTGAAGAGCTGCTGCAGGAGCGCAGTGTCGAGCTATCAGTGGAAGAGTCTGTGGATTCCCACTGCGGTATTGCTCACACGCGTTGGGCAACACACGGTGAACCTAATGCTCTCAACTCTCATCCTCAGCGTTCCGGCGAAGATAATGCTTTTGTTGTTATCCACAATGGCATAATCACTAACTACAAGGAAGTTAAAACATTCCTAGAAAACAAGGGTTATATTTTTGAGTCCCAGACTGATACAGAAGCCATTGCAAAATTGATACATCACATCTACCACCAGCATAAGGATTATAGTTTCCAGGAACTTGTTGAACAGGTAATCCAACAACTCGAAGGAGCTTTTGCTTTATGCTTTAAATCTCTGTATTTTCCAAAGGAATGTGTGGCTACTCGACGTGGTAGCCCATTGCTTGTTGGTATCAAGACTCGTAGACGACTCTCCAGCGATCATGTCCCAATTATGTACACTAATAATAAAGCAACAAGAGGTGTAGTACCTTCGGTGCCCAGAGTTAACAGCCATGCTCACTTTGAACCGGAGGAAGAGAGAGATGTTGAATATTTCTTTGCATCAGATGCTTCAGCTGTTATTGAACACACCAACAGGGTACTTTACTTTGAAGATGATGATGTTGCACATATTAAGGACGGTGTCTTGAGTATTCACCGTATGTCTAGTAGCAGCAACGACCCACATGAACGTGAAATATTTACTCTGAAATTGGAATTGCAACAGATTATGAAGGGGAATTATGATTATTTCATGCAGAAGGAAATCTTTGAACAACCCGAGTCTATTGTCAACACCATGAGAGGTCGCCTTAATTTTGCAGATGGTACAGTTACCTTGGGAGGTATTAAAGATTATATACCTGAGATTAAGCGTTGTAGAAGATTAATGCTTATTGGCTGTGGAACCAGTTATCACAGTGCAGTTGCTACTCGTCAGTTACTAGAAGAACTGACAGAGCTGCCAGTCATGGTAGAATTGGCCTCAGATTTCTTGGATAGGAATACCCCTGTGTTCCGTGATGATGTCTGTTTCTTTATTTCTCAATCGGGTGAAACTGCAGATACCCTTATGGCGCTGAGATACTGCAAACGTCATGGTGCTCTTATCGTTGGTATCACCAATACTGTAGGAAGTTCCATATGTCGAGAATCACACTGTGGAGTCCACATCAATGCTGGTCCTGAAATTGGTGTTGCTTCCACGAAGGCATACACATCGCAATTTGTGTCTCTTGTCATGTTCGCCTTAGTTATAAGTGAGGACCGTATTTCTTTACAGAAACGTCGCGCTGATATTATCGAAGGACTTCATCACTTAGACACTAAAATTCGTCAAGTTTTAGCTTTAGACAATGAAGTCAAAGCTCTTGCGGAAGATCTTTACCGTCAAAGGTCGCTACTCATTATGGGTCGCGGATACAACTTTGCCACATGTCTCGAGGGAGCTCTTAAAGTAAAGGAGTTGACTTACATGCACAGTGAGGGAATTATGGCGGGAGAATTGAAACATGGACCGTTAGCACTGATCGACGACTCCATGCCTGTAATGATGATTGTCATGCGGGACCCCGTGTATACAAAGTGTATGAATGCTTTGCAACAGGTTACGGCACGGCAAGGTCGTCCAATCGTCGTATGCGAGGAAGGTGACACTGAAACTATGAGTCTCGCATCGAAGAGTCTCCAAGTACCGAAAACAGTCGACTGTTTACAGGGTATTCTTTCGGTGATTCCTATGCAACTCCTCGCTTATCATATTGCCGTGTTGCGCGGATGTAATGTCGACTGCCCACGCAATCTCGCAAAATCAGTGACAGTAGAGTAAATAAGATTCTAAGTTATGTATAGAGTTTTAAAGAAATGAGGTAATGTGGCGCAAATGATGTAACAGGAAGCAATCAAATAATCTATCTCAAGATAGAATTTACTGTTTTAAATATACATATTTGTACAGTTTGTACGCTAGATGTATAGACAGATTACAAATGCCGGGCGGTTTTTCAATGTTGATTGTACAAGTTGTCGAAGAATACATATTGTATAACATTTTATATTTACAACTGACGTGATATTGAGTCCACGTACAGACTCGAAAGGATTTTGGTGTTGTTTTCAAAGGTATATAGATAAATTTAACGAAGTATGTTACATTGGTAGCTATAACTATACTTTTCTCGACTTTATAATGTATTACATTCCGGAAAATTCTTTGGTAAACTACAAAGACATTCCAATATATTGTGTCAATAATTTATCTTCACATATTTAAGCTTATATTTGTGCTTATATGGTTAAACAATGAAGTAGAACTGCTGGTTCGCCGTAGCTTCAAGGTCGTTCCTTTCGCTTTTACGATGTGTGGTTCAGTAAAGTTTCTTAAATAATATGTTTCGTAAGCGATCCGCAACTTTTGACACGACATTCAAATAGCTACGTTGAATTAGAATGTTTTATCATAAATATATAATATCATTTATCCATCAAATAGATTATTTACTATATTTTAAGAAGTTTTGCAAATGTTCCTCTTTTATACTTCTATATTTGTTTTATATTAAGATATTACTGCGTGATCCAGTTTGTTATATCAATCTGTTATAAATTTCCAATAACGAGTCACGTTCGACAGCATTTTGCAATATTTAATAGGTATAACGTTAACATATAGTAAATATACACTATGAGATTAATTATCAAGGGGTGTAGCACGTTATCGTTATTTTAATCGTAAATTTAAAAAAATTGTATTATTCAAGTCTGCCGACGCGATAATTGGTTTTTGTTTATCATTCTCAGATTATTTTTTAAATCTGTTTTCCTTGAAATCTCTAAATTGTTATTGTATGTTCGTAAAATATATTAGGTGATAGAAATATGATTACCTGTTAAACCTATTATTAGAATTAACGTATAAAATCTAACAGATAAGTATAATGTTTTGTAAGAATTTTTATTTAATAGGTAACTATGTTTCTCAGAATAGATAGATATATGCAGACCAGCTTATTAATATTCAGTTAACTCTACCAAATAACGAATAAATTTATTTAAAAAATTTTATATTGTAAAGTCATTCACAGTATGGCAGATATATTTCGTTTTGTAAATTATTTTATTGATGGATTCTATTTACACAAGTGAAAGTTAATGATTATAAGTAATTTTAATAAAACACATCACAAAAGTATTTGTATTTTTTATTGTTTATTATGGCGCTAACAATAATCACTAAAACAATTCCATGACTGTTGAATGCAGATGTAATATCATTGAATTGAATTTATTTGAAATCACGGTAAACCTTCAAAAGTAAACTAATCAAATATAGTTGGAAATCAGTGAATCTGGTCAAAGATAATATATTATAACAATGAAATTATTGATAAAAAGTCAATAAGTGTTTGATATGATCTGATTAAATCGATTTGTCTACAGATGTGATATCCTGAAATATAATTAGGGTTACACAAATAAAACTATTGATAACTCAATATACGATCTTCACCAAAATTTTTCTCTGCTCCGACTGTAGTTGCCCAGAACACAAATTTGGGTATAAATACTATATATTTTATGAATGTATTCAAAATGCCCAAAAATATTGATGAAGACTGTACCATTCATATGAATTATATGTAGAGATTTTTATTCAACATCATAATCATTGATGATTCAACATAACAAAAACAGACATCTTGTATCCAATTTTTAATAAAAATATATTATAGGTTTTATATAACATCAATGTAAGATATAGATTTACATCAAATTATGTATTATATTTTTAATCTATAACGTAAAGTATCTATAATAACGAATACATTCAACGTAGAAGTTGCTAACCTTCGAAAAAGTCATGGACATATGCGTAAAATGATTTCTAAACGTATAAGAATTTAATAATGTTTGGTTCTGGGGCTGTAATATTTTGTGACACATATTGTACGAAAAATTAATGACAATTGATATTTACAGAGAAACGTATAAAATGCGTCACGATTGGCAAACTTTCAAACGGTTTCGTAACATTATTCTTGTAAATATGTATTAGAAGGCAGTAAGTATCAATTTTTTCTTACAGCGTTATGTAATGTAATATTTACAAACATTACTAACTTTCTTGACTAAATGTTTGTTACTTCATTGTTATTTTATTGGCGTAAATTATTTATTGTGGTTATAAATCATTTATTTCAACAATTGTAATATTAAATGAATAATTATATACGCAACATTTATGTATTTGTTTTTCATGTCAAATTTTCTATTTTTGTGTATAATGTTATTGACGTATCAATAATTTCGATTTGATAACATTGCACCAAAAAAACTAAACAATAAATAATCGGTCCTTTGATCCTTGCACAAAGATAAGATTCAATGTAACTATATTCAATTAAAATGCGTATCGTTTTGTTTCTGATATTTTAATTTCATGTATTTGTGATAATTTGATTAAGTGTATAGGTAATATCACTCATACTTTTAGTGTATTATATATATCTTATGTTTTTTAATTGCTATTTATTATTAAGAATGTACAATACAATTAAGGATCTGTACAACAGAAAAACTTCGATAAATGTTAAATTAATTTAAGAATACACATTATATTTTGTTTACATACCCATTTATTAAATTGAAAAAATATTTTCTTTACTACGATTTCGAAGTTTCATTTTATCCTATTTATTATATACTAGCTGTGGCCGCGGCTTTGTCTGCATAGAACCTGATGTACAAAATAGTTGGTAACAAAGTCATCTGAATGTATAAAGTCTAATTACTATTTACTTTTCTCTCGTACTTAAATCGCCTCGTACATTAAAATTACAATAACTTTCGATAGACGAAATCGATTTTAATGAATCAATTAGTAAATGTTACTCGAAGATATGCTTATGATTTTCATGTTCAAAAGATGTACCATGAACGTAAAACTTTAGCAGTGATGCGTGTTCAAATAAACAGTTAGACAGACATTTCTAAAATGATTGAATTACTTGTTCCTAAACACTTGTAACAATTTTTTTACAACTATATAAAAAGTACAGACACTTTAGATTCCTGTTATGTTTCCTGTTTGTATAAAACAAAACAAGTAATAAAGACAAATTACCTAATATCACAGAGATAATTTTGATTTATTATGTACTTATAATGAACTAGTATATCGAATAATTTTGATACTACATTGCATTATATTATCCCGCGGTTCCTCATAGTCGTAAGCTAGTAAGGACGGTTACCCTATTACGGCATGATGCCCCACACTTTAACTGTCAAATTCATGTTTCAAACTAATCAGTTTTTATGGAATATGTTACGACGGCATCATCACATTTTAATAAAATATTAACTAATTAGGTCTATTAGTTAATTTGAAGCATAATTTTTATTTTGCTCTATTTTCGCGAAGCTCAAAGCGGCTAATGTGTTTTTAAGCAATATCTTCAAATTTCACTAAAATTATTATTGACAATTCTTATACTGTAACAATTTAGGAATTATGTTTACTCCCTGTGTATAGAATGTTTTTATTTATACGTATACCTATGTGGCATATTCTTTAGGCAGTAATTATTGTCGACCCATTATTTTACTAAATTGTATGTTTTCTTGATTTCAAAAAAGTATATTTTCTAATTTTTTAACAAATTAAATGTGGACAAATCATATATTGGAATGACGTATACATACTTCCCGGATAAAAATCTATAAGAATCGGTTGACATTTAATATCTTTTATATGATGGTAAAAATTCAATTACCGTACCTACATATTCAAAACATTAAAATATTATTTGAAACATTATGTATAGTAAATATACATTGATCCATATCTAGGCTAGAGGTAATCGGCTGTGTAAAAGTCCAAAACAAAATATTTTGAAGGAAAAGTTATCACATCTTCATGAAATTTTACATCTAGGCGTATGGCATTCTGAAATTAATAAGATATATTATATTTAATTGTAAAAAAATTTGAAAATATATGTTTAGAATCACTATGGTATCTATTCATATTTGTTAACCGACGAAAAAAACGGAGGAAGTTCTCAATTCGTCGCGTATATATATATATATTTTATGTATGATCACGCATAACTTTGTACAGTTTAGTCCGATTTTAAAAATTCTTCTTTTATTGGAAAGGGTATACTCCGAAGTTGGTCCCATTTAAATTTGGGAAAAAAAATTCAACCCTAAGGGTATGAAAATCGAGAATGATTGATTATTCACGCACTGATTATATCTATGACCGCGCATAACTTTAGACAGAATAGTCCGAATTAAATTATTATCCTTTGATTTGAAAGAGTATACCCAGAAGTTGGTGCCATATACATGTAAACATGAAAAAAGCAACCCCAAGGGTAGGAAAACGGCATTTATAATTCAGCTTCTGAGTTGTGTATTACAAATAAATTAAGCATGTAGGAATTAGTAAGATCATAGCCACAAAAAATTATAAAATAAAAACTTTTAACAAAAAATTAAACCGCCGAAAAAACTGAAAACCAAAAATAATAAACCTTTTACTTTATTCATCTTAACTAAGTTCTTAAATTAATGTAAGTATACCTAAGAAATTTTGACTCGGCGCCAAACAATCAATGAACAAAGATCACTAAATTACTTAAATTCACACAAATAACCAAATCAAATTAAAAATGCAATGTGAAATCTCCAGCGGTAACGTGTGTGCCCGTTCGGGTTGCTTCGTAAGCGCTCGGCATGCAAGGGGCGTGTCACGCTGTGCTTTACCTAATTAATTAATTCTTGCATCGTCACAGAATGCTGGGCTGTTCAAAATAACAAACGACTATATTATCTCAAAATTATTTAAAAATCAATTTAAAAAATACACTCGAGAATGAATTCATTAAATTGTGGCTGAAAAAACTAGTGTCGGAAAGTAATTTCCTAACAAACTATTTTTTGTAAGTGCTACTGACTCATGTAATTTTAAGTATATCCTACAAAAAATGCTGACTCAACTTGACTTTTTTGCTAAGTAATTCAAACGCTTCAATGGCTGAAAAGTTCATACACAGAAGAGAATCAAAAGAATAATAATATATACAGAAAAACAATCTTAGGATTATTTTTTGAATTTTTATCCATATCGAGATATATATATATATATAGTACCTGGATGACCGAGCTTAGATCGGTTTTTTTTTT
>JACEII010000013.1:599424-610501 GCA_014332785.1 Antheraea mylitta | reverse complement strand
TCCGGTTTTCAGTGCCTTATTTTTATGCCTCTGATTAATATTGAAGTTCGGTTAATTCTTTTTTTTGAAAATTTACTTTATTTTTCCATTTTTAGTGTACATAATTTTTTTTTCTATAACATGTGGGTCATCTGTTGGTAAGTGATCACCGTCGCCCATGGATACCTGCAACACGAGAGGAATCACAGATGCGTTGCCGGCCCTTAAGAAAGGAGTAGACTTGTTTCTTGAAAGTTGTGTTACTTTGTCAGGGATCCCATGATCAGAACCTAACCAAACTCTAATCAAACTACCCTTGAAGAACACCCTTTACAATAAAAAAGGAATCATCGAAATTGGTTGGCATGATATTGAGTTATTCGTCTATTTGTCGTATACGCACCAAATGCAAATTTAACACTTATACGGTTTTGCACTGGATGCCGTTGACAGAACTGGACCAAAATGGGACCACACGGGAAGCACTACCTTTCAAATAAAAAAAAAAAACCTTCAAAATCGGTTCAGCCAGTCCAAAGTTATGAGGTAACAAACATAAAAAAAAAAAAAACATACAGTCGAATTGATATCCTTCTCCTTTTTTTGAAGTCGGTTAAAAATTATATTATAACTTAATTTCTAAGCATGTTAATTTGTTAAGCAAGCTGTGTTCGCTATTTTAAGACCCACACTGAGGTTTATATTTATTGATGTTAGCTAATTGTAAGGTAATTAATTGTTTGTGTGTCGTCTAGTTTGTGAACCTAATAAAAAAAAATAGAAAAAAAAATTACTTTTTATAAGGTATGGTGAAAGTCCCCGGAAAATCGGTCTAACCTTTTGGAGAAAGTATTATCGGTAAAGCCACGGTTAACAGCTAGTATAAACTAAAATTGCCTGAATTAATATTTATAAGGTCAGCTATCTGCCAGTGAAAGTCTTGTGAAGATTGGTCTATCCATTTTCGAGATAGCATTGCGGACGAAGCCGCGGTTAACACTTAGTCTAATTTAGAGTAGCCTATGTCACCCGCTGTAATTTCAGCTATCTTCCAGTGAAATTCCCGTCAAAATCGGCTCAGCCATTTCGGAGATTACCCGGAACAAACAGACAGACCGACAAAAATTTTAAAAATTGCGTTTTTGTTATCGGAAGCGTGTATACTTTCGTACCTAATTAGTGAAAAAATTTTATTTTTTTGTTACATACAGACACATCATTTTTATTATATGTATAGATAATGTACAAGGCGCAAATTTTTTTCCTCGCATATTAAAGGATACATGTCTTTGAGACCCACAAAGAACGCGAACGGCTTTACATTTCAGTCACAATTAAGCCCACAACTGATTAAAAAATTTTGTCACGTCTATTACCCCACGCATGGCTCTTTCTTCTACGGATCGAAATATCGGTATAAGGTTTCGCTTATAAACTTTTAACGTTAACACAAAATAATAATTTTTATACAAACAAGTAAAATATAAAATCCTTCATGTTTTTTATTAATTTGTACTACTGGCCTAGTAAGGCCTTAACAGCTTCAACGGGCGACTAAGGCGACAACTTACACATGAAAGTGGAAGGGTTTACTTTTTCCCCTTATCGAACTGAAAAACTCTCAATTTTCCGATAATAAATATATGGAGGAGTTGTTGAGGCGTGTATGCTTAGTACACACATACGTTTCAACAACCATACATATATGAATAGTTAGCTAGGTTAGCTAAGATAGGTCGCGATTTTGCATGCAACAGGCAACAGCCAAGCCGAGGTGTGCCGTGCACCCTTGAGCTGGTTGCCAAAATAAAATCGGCTGAGTGCCTTAAGCGCTCGCCTTAGTAGTCCGGTGAAGCTGTTAAGACCTTGCTGGGTCAATAGCGTAGACATTTCGAAAAAAAAAGCGACTAAGGCGAGCGCTTAAGGCACTCGGCCAAAGGCAGATTTGCAGTCTTGGCCGCCCTAGGCCCCAAGCCATGTAATAAATACCAGCCACCCCTTTCTCAGCACCCATCATATTGAGAACATAATGAATTTACTTTTTTGCCAATTTTTGTTATAAATTTGTTGTTATAAGTCATTATTTAATAAGCCCTAAAATAATTTATGCACGTGTAAAAATTTAATCCTACAACTACTTTTATCACGCGTTCTCTGTAGTCAAGGTGCTGGATATTTTTCACTTTCCATATTATCATTAACAAGGTCACATAGTTCTAAAGTACTAAGTTTCAAACAAGGTAATATTTTTATTGTTTATTTTGTTCTTCTCAGAAGTTTTCTGCGAACACAACGATTTATTTCAATAAGGCATTGTGATCCAAATGTTTTTGTAGATATGTAAATACTTAGTCTTAAGTAACTCAGAAGTCGGTAGCAATGTAGAGTCAATCGCTGACGGTTAGCAGCTAACCAGTTCTCCTCTTAATACAACCCCGTTGGATGTTTGTATGAGTATTTCAAATTGACAAATCTATACAAAAATTATAAAGTTGGAGGGTTTTTTGTTTGGTAGAACGCGCTAATCTCAGGAACTACTAGTCCGATTTGAAAATTTCTTCCAGTGTTAGATAACCCATTTATCGTGCAAGGCTATATATCATCACATTAAGATCAATAGGAGCGGAGCACCAATGAAGAATATTTCAAAATTGATTTTTTTTTTAAATTTTGATAGCTTCCACTATACGTTAGTTAGCCCAAAGTAACTAATCCACGCGTACGAAGTCGCAGGTGGAAGCTAGTTAATTATAAGTTTTTCTCCATGGATGCCTTTATGGTATCCATTTACTACAATTTGCAAGTAGATATGGTCACAGTACATTAAATTATATGCCATTCAGCTGATCGCCGCGCCGTTAAAAATGGCTTGTGTAGATATTTGAAAACGTGGAATATTTATACGTATCAATTTTGGTATAAGTCAATTGACCATTTTATTTATTACTAGCTTTTACTCGCAGCTCTACACGGTTTTTCAAATTGTATTAAAGAACTATAAAATTGTAGGAACATGTACAATTATAGAAATGCTATTTTCAAATAATTGTAATTCCGACACGCCCGCCACTTACAGTGACATGTAGTGTGTACATTAGATATATAAACTCTAACAGTCTGTCGAATAAGTTTATGATCAGCAACATATTTGGAACCTTAACCCACCATATAACTACCTCAGTCCTAACTTGCACTGTATAAGAAACTAATAAAATAATGACTTAAAGGATGTTATTGTAATTATATATTATCCTCAATATATTCTCAATAAGTAATACGTTATGGTCTAATATTTTATTAGAAAAACTACTATCTTTAAAATTACTATTAATAATTTAATTCAAATTACATACATACACATAGAATCGCAATTATATTTATTCTTGGAGTTCAGTACAACACACGACTTACGCACATGTTTACAGTTAACAATATATTTTTGCTAAATTTCATGCGGACGAAGTCGAGGACAACAGCTAGTCTAAAATAGAATAATCTAAATTACATCCAATAAGGTCAGCTATCAGCCAGAGAAAGTCGCGTAAAAATCAGTCTAATCGTTTTGGAGATAGCATTGCGGGGCAAGCCACGGTTAACATCTAGTCCAAATTTAAAAAAAACTAAATTACTTTTTATAATGCTCCCTATCCGCCAGTGAAAGTCTCGTAAATATCGGTCGAACCGTTTTGGACATAGAACTGTGGGCGAAACCATCGTTAACAGCTAGTCTAAATTAAAATAAACTAAATTACATTTTATAATGTCCACTATCTGCCGGTGAAAATGTCGTAAAATCGGTCGGACCGTTTTGTAGACAGCACTGTAGGCGAAGCCACGGTTAACAGCTAGTCTAATTTAGAGTACCCTAAGTAATCCGCTGTAATTTCAGCTATCTGCCAGTGAAATATCTGTCAAAGTAGGTCCACCTGTTTTGGTGATTACCCAGAACAAACAAACAGACAGACGGACCGACAAAAATAGTAAAGAATTGCATTTTTGTTAACAGTTGCGTATATAGTGTCATACCCAAGAAATAAAAAAAAAATTGAAATAACATACCGACACTTCATTTTTATTACATGTATAGACGATAAATACTAACAAGTAGTCGCGGGCACAGCTAATATAAATGTATATTTAAAAATAAACTAAATTACGGGTATTCGATTGTCTGGCCTTGAAACTAAGAAACTTGTCGGAGCAACAGATATTCGATATCAGATAATTTGAATATTTATGCAAGAACAGAGACACGAGCGGTATCTACCTACACTTCGACAACAAAATGTTGTCGTGTGACTGCAGAAACACACGAATTATTACATTCTATTGTATTATCACGTGGTCTTTATTATCTACGCACAATGTTCAACCTGTTAATTGAAATTGCAATTCTCACTATAGATATTGTTGAAACATTGCCGTGTTCATAATGCAATAAATCATATGAATTTGACATATTCTGGGAAACAATACACAGTTATCTTCATCACGATATAATAGAACGGATAATCTATACATATAATTAGAATATAACGGGTCTATACTTTTAGATTGTGTGAAAAAAAAATGTTGCAGGTGTCTACGAATACCGATTTTTTTTTTCGAACTCACTACGTTATTGGCCTTACTAGGCCTTCACAGCTTCACCGGACTACCAGGAATAAAGTACATTTCAACCATTTATAGCCACGTCTGTCAGTTTGAACAGGCATTAATGCTAAAGTATTGCGTTCACATAAAATCTCATCCAAGAAAATCATAAAGCATGTCCTCAGGTAACATTTGGTCTAAGTTGCAATTTTAATGAGGACGCGACTTATGTCTGAGAGAAAAGTGGATAAGTAAATGGACTTAATACGTTCAGTTGATTTTACAAGGCACTGATTTTGTACATTAGGTTGCACGCGGACGGAGTCTCGGGGCACAGTTAGAGTTATATATGTTTTCTTATTTGGGCAATACTGTTTACTAGCAAACGTCAGCGAATTCATACACTTTAAATATATATGGCAATGAATAGGTCTTTAGGTATGCCTGTACATTTTTTTTCCCGCAAAATTTCGTGTTATATATTTAATAGATGATCATGCATATGATTTTTTACGTGCCCCAATTTAATTTGGAAACGGAGTTTATGTAATGCATAATACTTTTTAATTTGAATACTTCACGAAGTATACGTTATTTCGAAATTATTAGTTTATAAAAATAATTACTAAGTGCTTTTAAAACGTGTAAAAAAATATAATTAGAAAATTATAAATTTGTGTACGCCAAAAACTCCTTACATGATGTTATTATACGTATATTATCTAAATTTATAAATATCACATATAATCTGGGAATCCCCTTATAATATTATAAGTATTATTACTGTGCTTTTTTATTATATTTTCCTTCTTATAGTATAATCTTCTAGATAATTTATACATTATATGTAATCTGTGAATCCCCCAATAATGAGTAAAAGTATACGTAAGTATGTTACTAATTATTTATTGTGGATACGTAGTCATATTTTGATTATATTTCGTATAGTTTATATTAAGTATATCTTAATCTTCTTTACAATTTCCAAGATCAAAGCAGTTCTTCACACAGGTGAACACGTAAAAGCCATATTTGATAACCGAAAATGATAAGATAATATGCTATTGATTATTTCTTTGACGACAGGAAAACAATTATTATCTACGGAAGAGGAGTTTTGTTGAAGATTAATTAGTAAGTAAAGAATGTATTAATCCTTTCAATAATGCTTCGTGTCTTTTAGAAAATAGTAATGTGTGTTTAAACACTACAAGAAGTTCCTACAATATTGACGACGCTGGAAAATTATAGGTAAATAACGGACAAAGTCTGTCAATAACTCGTCAGGGTCACTACCCATTTTCAAAAAATGTACCCAACTAGATACAAGTGAGCATTTATAGGTGGTAGAGCCACGCTGAAGCTTGTACTGTTTCGGCATGAATGGGTCGGTTCGTCCGGGGTAGTACCACCCTCTCACAGAAAACCGTCGCGAAGTAACAGTGCTTGCATTGTTGCGTTTCGTTCAGTCAGTGAGAGTGCTGAAGGCCCACCTCCCCTCGTCCCCTTATTCCCCAAAACACAGGCCTGGCAACGCACTTGCGACTCCTCTGGTGTTGGTAGTGTCTATGTACGGTGGTAATCACTTAACATCAGGTGACCCACCTTTTCGTTTGCGTACTATGATATAAAAAAATACCAAAGATTTGATACTTTCTTGTACTTTGTGTCACTCAATATTGACCAAGGCATAAAGTGAGGTTAGTACATAATAAATTAAGTAATATCTTCTATCTGAAATGTGTGTTATATTAAACGTCATTTGTAAATTACCAGCGGACCCGGCGAACGTTGTCCCACCTTGATAATAAATAACCTTGACTAATGATATACCTAAACCTTCCTCATGAATCACTTTATCTATTGGTGAAAACCGCATGAAAATCCATTAAATAGTTTTTAAGTTTATCGCGAACCGATAGACAGACGTAGTAGATGACTCTATTTTATAATATGTAGTGACTAGTTGCTCCTCCCAGCTTCACATGGATGTATTTACTAAGAAAATAAGATCAAATCAACTCTTTATAATAAGAGCATGTAATGAAATGGTAACTGAAGCACTGAACATCATTCTGTCAATATTTTTGAAGATTTTCCTACTTTTTATTGTCTCACTCAGTCAATCCTTTTTTACTCGTATTTGGAGATTTTTTTAACCCAAATTTTTCATTTTTCAGTACGATTTTTCAAATACAGATTTTCCTGACATTAATAAACACAATAGTTATCCAAATAGGTGTAGCGGTTAAAGTGATGCACTTATACCAGGTGACTGTTTAAAGCTTAACACACTTCAGTCCTTTGGTAATTCATAGTCACATTTAACATATAAAATAATAATATCAAAACAAATACTAAAAAATAACAAAGAGAATCTTAGTTACATTTTATTATAAAACTTTTAAAGTATGGGAAGCACAGTTTTAAATGTAAAAAAAAAACACATCTAGGTCCATTGAAGGTTAGTTATTACGCTTGATCGAACAAAGTCGCATGGTCGAGGTGCAAGACGCGGGCGGACTGCGCTGCATGGTGTGACTTATTGCTTTCCTTATTGTTACACCAGTTCGTTTTGCGTAAATCATCTGACGTTGAGTGTATATAAGTTTTGTATTTTCTCTTGATAATTAGGTAAAATATTAAGCACCTGTTTTTTATTAATTGATAACGAAAATAGACTAATGATTATCCTGAAGAAATATTGCTGGCAGCTAACCAGTCGCGCTATATATATTCGGGAATTGATTTTTATTTATATAGAAGATTATATAATAAAAGATTATTTTTAGGTTGAGCAAACAAATCAACGTCACTTTTATATGTCTGTTAATTTCACTGACACTGAATCATTTGCAGCACTTTTTTAAATGAATATGTTGTTACTTTCTTTCGTAAAATTTTCATTGCAATACCGTCGTCCGGCATCACAATGAAAAACGAGGTTTAAGAAGTTCAATATAAATCAATAAGTACGAGTTCAGTACAAACAAGATTGGAAGAAGCTGGTGTCTGCTAAGGCTTCAAAACCAGAGGTACGTTATTGTAAATACACTAATATTTGGTCAGTAAGACAGACCTCAGAACAAGAAGAATAATGAGATAAAATACTGTTCCGTGATGAGTGCAAAATTATTTAAAATCAAAAGAAAAAATATATAAGCGCAAAGAAGAATGATATAATTCAGATAACTTATAAAACCATAAACATTAGGTCACTATGTAACAATTAATATAAAAATTGTAATATTATGAATGTATATACTATTTGTAAGAAACAAAACAGATAAGAACACCTTCCTCCTCTGTTTCCAACCCATTTTTTTTTGTTTATTATTTATTAACTTTTTTTTCAAACTGACAACGTTATTGACCTAGCAAGGTCTTAACAGCTTTACTGGACTATTAGTTATTGACGACCTTTGGTGACTGTTATCAGTAAAAGAAATTCAGATACAGTTCGTATTTTTTCCTAACCATCACCTAGTTGATAGCCTATTCATGTATAAATCTCTACGATACTTCACAATAATTACATCTAGTAATCTACAATATTAGTATATTGTTGGATAAAAAAAATTATTGTAGTAAGGTAAACAATGAATTATGGTCGAACTTCTGTTTGGTAAACATGATTGGGTACGTACATATTACATAGTTTAGTTGTGACACAGTGGTAGATTGATTTCTCAATTGCCACTTGCACAGGCCTCGTTGCTTATATATTCATTTTTGTAATGGTTGAGAATATGGTTAAGTCAGCGAGTTAGCTCGTGTGTTGTTATTGCGCTGACACATCGAATGGCGCGCTCTTGCGTTTCACAACGCGACCCACTTGACGGATGCCGCCGAAAATTGCCGCAGCACCCCCGCCCGGAATACCGACAGTTCTGAGTTATTATTGGGCGAGCCCCCAAACCGAGTTCGAAACATTGAGCAAGCTTCATAACAAATCTTAAATATGATAGACAGTGTCCTTGCCAAAACTGAACTTTCAAATAATTGAACACTTACGTGATCCTATTATTATTTTTAAAATCGGCTGAGTGCCTTAAGCGCTCGCCTTAGTAGTCCGGTGAAGCTGTTAAGACCTTGCTGGGACAATAGCGTAGTCATTACGAAAAAAAAAAAAAATTATTATTTTTCTATTTGTTACGAACGTGAGCTATATAAGCATACAGAATAACTGGATGACTAACATATCAGCGCACAGCCCAAACTACTACGGGGTAGGGTCGTGAAAATTTGTATGCGGGTTCGTTTTACATTGTAGGTGAGCAGTAAGGAAGGATTTTATGACATATAACCCTTAAGGATGGGAATGAAAATTTGTATGAAAATCCGTCATTTCTACCTCAGTCACTTGGTTATTCTTTTATATATGCAGATTAAAATAAGAAGTCGGAAATAGCTAGTATGTAGAAAACTCTTGGGCAGTCGCGGGAAATTTGTAGTAAAGTTATATATGAGTGTGGTGAATCAGTACAACAATCGCCACAAATATTTTTGTTAGGTACCAGTGATCACGCTGCTGTATTTCGATTCCAAGCGTGTGGTAAGCAGCATCTACTGGAACACTAGGCGTCCCCATTAAGTCCTCAGTAGTAACCTATTCTGATTGACCTGAGGACTCTGGTCTTCTTAAATTCGATTATAAATAGTCATAAAGTGGAAACCACTTAATAACAGATTGTCAACTTACCTGTAAGCTATCTCTTAACATTTTTTAGTCATTATACAATGAATTATGTTGACAATCAAGTAGGCACATCTACGTAATTCATATCCACTTTATGCTTGTATTGAGCCGGGGTGCGAAATACTGACATACATCCCGCACCTAACTTAAAAAATAATGAGTTCTAAAGTCTATACACTTGTGGGGATGGTGAATCAAAGAATTTCGTGGCTGCCTAATGTTTATTGAAACACAATATAATTACTTCTTCGATCACCGAAAACACATTTGTGGTGTTCTTTCTGGTTGTTACTTTTCATTCAACTTTGGACCATGGTCGTGTCATTCCTTAAAGATTCGTGTACATACGAACACACTAAGAAAAAAGAGACATTATAAAACAGTGCATAAAGTGGAACTTACAAAACTTATTTGCCACTTATAACGAAATTATGTTTCATACCAGTTAGGAGACTACTGGACCCAAAGTCAGCGGCGTGCGTCATAGACGGTCAATGGCCGGTCCCCCGCACATGTACATCTGGCTAAGTATTACAGGTAGGTTTGTACTGTATACCTTAAAGAAAGACCTTTCAAAATACATTAACACACCGTTGAAATTGTGTTATACACAATACAAAATATTTGAGACATTTTTTATTTTGTTATTTGTTAATGCTGATTATACTTAAGCTTAGTAAGTTTTTCCTACATAAACAACAATATTGAACGGTGAATTCGTGTTCAGTCATATAAAAAATGGGTACTTACGTATTAATGTTTTAAAACAAAACTCTTTTGGTTTAACTTAAAAATCATTAAGTTACTAATATACCTACAAAAACTTTTTTTTTTTTTTTATGGATACCCACCCTCCCGGGGGAGAGGGTGGGTTATGTCCGGATCGCACGGACTAAAACCCCACGGTGTACCGACAGACCGTAATTGTTGGGGCGGCAAGGTATCGTACTTGCTACTCAACCTTGTAGAGCCGCCCCAAAGGTCCGCCCGGCGGAAGGTGGCCGCCGGGCTCCTACCTATAGAGAGGCAGACTGGGTACACACCAGCTGCCTCCCCTCGTCCGCCGGACCTGTGCAATGAGGAGATGAGCCCTCCGGCCCATCCCCTTAGGTCCGGCTATAGTGGCAGGAAGAGTTGGGCAAAGCGCCGCCTCCTCCTGCCAGTCCTCCGTTGGCGAAGACGGCCACTGAGGGGGTTCGCGTCGCGGGCCCTCTCCGCCGCCTCCTTTTGCGAGATGACTTCCTCGCAAAAGGAGGCCACTACTCGCCACGCCTGCTCGCTGCGGAGCATGGACGAAACCACGCTCGGCAGCGACTAATCCTCCCCCACCACCGCCGCTAGAGTGCGGCGCTCCACCTCCCACGCAGCACACTCAGAGAGAGTGTGCTGCGCGGTATCCTCCTCAGCGCCGCACTCATGGCAGGCGGCGGTCAGCTCCCTGCGAGCGATCCGGTGCAGGTACCACCCGAAACAACCGTGCCCGGTCAGTACCTGCACCAGTCTGAACGTCAGGGAGCCCCAACTCCTCCCTATCCATTCTCGCAGGACCGGGCGGACGGCGTCGACGGTGTACGTCCCGAAGCGCGCGTCCCCCAGGTCCTGCATCCACCTTATTAACGCCCCATCCCTACACTCTCGCCTCTTGGCCTCTATCTCCCTGGGAGCCGGAGGCTCCCCACTACGCTTTCTCGCCGCCGTGAATTCGTACACGGCGGCGAGAATCCCAGCTTCCAGCTCCCAGGGAAGAGAGCCGGCGAGCGTGAAGGCCGCCGCCGAGGACACCGTCCGGTATGCCCGGATTGCCCT